>OX243811.1:50143102-50455602 GCA_945859605.1 Lumbricus rubellus | reverse complement strand
TCTTGTGATTGGAAATGAAGTTGGGAGCATAGCGATTGATTTCTGTTGAACTGCAACTGGAAGGAAAGCCATCGAATGGAACAGATGAAGAGTTAGAAGAATGGAGTCGTACTCTGCTGTCGTTCATCTCTTTCCGCGCATGATTTCGATCGTCCACCACACAACCGATTTTCTTTCGTCCATAATTGCGAGAAGTTTTGAGAAGTATCTGATGACTTTCGACACGCCTCATTGGCTTCTTAGGCGTCGGATTCGGTCGACTGAAGACCTCTACCGTAGTTGTACATGATTGGTCTTCAACGTGGATGGGACTCGAGCAACAGATGGAAGCAGCCGCACTTTGCGATACAATATCTTTGCTGTAACATACCTTCGATGTTGTTTCTGATGACAAGTCAACGACGGATAAAGTATCCTGGATTGGATCTTCAGCTGGTCGTTTTCTCAGATCCACCGGACAACCAATGTCCAGTGGATCATCTAGTAATCCATCGGATTTCTTTGATAACACTTTCGAATCCTTCTGTGTCGACTGGATTGTGATTGTGTCAGCTGCGGATTTCCATTGATGAGCATTTCTCGGAATCTCTCCATCTCTCCTTCGTCCGTCGCTTTTCTCTAAGTAGATGACGTCATACCTGCTCAGTTCAATTGGTTGGTCATCAAAATGCGATCTCTCTTCTCCTATTGGTCGCGATCTCTCTTCTCCTATTGGTCGATGAATCATCGTAGGTCGACGATGTCCAATGGAAACATGGTTGCTCTCGTCTGCAGATTCCGTCCTCTTCGTTCCTTCATCAGTTTCCATGTCACGTGTCATTTGACTGCTTTGGCATTGAATCAAAGCAACGTTGTCTATAACAGCTGGGCTTGATTTTATTTTGTGCGAGATCGTTGAAGGTTCGGCGATGTCCGTGGCTTCTTTCGGATGCACAGAATACAAATGAGGAGGAGGACAAGGATCAGAATTAGAAATAGTCAATCGTACGTTACTTGAATGATCTTCAATGTTCTGCACAATTTCCAAACGTCTTTCTTCATCCGTAGAATGAGGTTCGATCGCATTCACTCCAGGTCGGCATTTCTTCGACTGCCAAGGTCGTTCGTTCGTCTGAGGTCCTTCCAAGATCCGGATGTTCGATGGAGAGACTCGCTTCCGGTTCGTAATCGTCGTCGGGGTGTTGTTCGAATTGTCCGTGAGATCATCAGAGCATGGTGGTTCTGCATCACTGCATCCGTTCCACTTCATTGCCTCTTCTTTGTCAACGGATTCCTTCGTTGTCCATCGTGTTCTACGTACGCTCAGATCGAAAGGAAGGTTGACGGCATCCCAGTCGGTCTTAGACGACGACGACGGAGGCACCCTCGTCCCACCGCAACAGCTGTAACTGACCGAAACATCTGTACCATCGACTACGACGACTGACATAATTATTAATTATTGTTATTTGTTATTTGTTAACACTCGAATGCGTCCATGTAATTATTCCGTCTCTGTTCTACTTGTCGTGGCACCAGAGTTCTAGGTATCGGAAGCTATTCATCCAACCGCGTAAGTAGTCCACGCAGGGTCTGCTTCCTCTCACAACTTCAATCGACACCCTGTCACGGTGTCACCCTTGCACTTGCACTGCACCTCTGCCTCCAGTCAGTCACCTCTGCCTCATCAGTCACCTGCACCGGCGGTGGCGGCTGCTGCTGCGGAGAAGAGGAGAGAGGCGCATTGGACCGACGTCGATCGTCACCGTTGTTGATTACCTGCTGCAGCGACAAGACGCCTGTCCAATTGAAACACTCCTCCCAGCCCACCTCACCCCACTTCCACCCCACCTCACCCCACTTCCACCCACCTCACCACACTTCCAACCCACCTCACCCCACTTCCACCCACCTCACCACACTTCCAACCCACCTCACCCCACTTCTAACCCACCTCACCCCACTTCCACCCCGGACACTGAGCGCGAACAGGCGCGTACGCAACCGAATCCACGGATTCTATTATGAATGTAATCGACAGGTATCTGAAAACGACAACAAACACCTGGCCATGGTCGAGTGGACGCACGGAAGTACCGCGCCGCTTTCATTACTTAACGTGTCGTTTATAAATGCGCCATTGTTTGCTGGCGCTTTGTTCGTCAAAATCATGTTTTGTCCTTAACGTCGACTTTACAAAAAAACAAACTACGGTCTGCTAGCGGGAACTGCTTCGAACATCAACACAACGGCAGACGACTGTTCTGACGGTGAGGGAGTTAGAACCACAATTCCGCCGCCTCTGAACACAAAAAATTCCTGGCGCCATCAGTTTACTTGCCATTGTCAACTCGTTAGTTACTCAAGCGCCGATAGCATGGCAGACAACTTTCCCAGAGTCATTTCAAGCGGACCTTTTTTGAATTGCGATTTAATTCTAAACGAATATTGACAGGCTAGGCTACTTAATTAGACAGATGACAGACTGACAGTGCGCTATAGAAGTTAGTAAGCTAGAGTAGACTCAGTGTAAGAATTGTGAAAAAATAACTGGGGGGTGGACCATTATCCACTTGGAATCGGGGTGTGAAAAACAGACTTTAACATAAGGCTCTGAGAAAGACTGGGCGGTTGAAACCCCCAACCCCCCGGCAATTCTCACCCTGATTAGACTGGCCGGGAGTCTGTTCGGCGGGTTCCAACCAGCAATCGTCAGGTGAACCGTGTGAGCGAATAAAGCAGATGAATGATTGCTCTTATTTTGACGAAGGCTGTAGCGAGTGAAGCACAAAATACTTGCACAGTTAATTCTATGGCCTATACTCCCTATGGCCCTTTAGCTAAGACATGCGCTTCTGTGTGTAACGGAGAAAGCGCGGATCGCGTTTCTCTTCTTGAAGGTGACTTATTTAAGAGATAATAATTATTATATTAACCTCGGTCAAGCAGTCCGCCTAGCTTGCACTGTCCGCAGGTCAATGACCATAGGCGCAACCACGTCCTAAAAGTTGGGGGGGGCCGGGACCGATGGAAATTCTTAGTAGGAGTAATAATAGCAAGCGCGAAACGCGTGGAGCCGCGATTGCCGAAGGCAAAAAGCCCTAACGACTAGGGGGGTATGTGGAACGTCGTAAGCCCCCCCGCCCCCCATTGGGGTCTGGGGCGAAACCCCAGCAACTGACGCAATTTTGAGCATTTGATGCCAAATCGAGTGCATTTTGGATTCTAGTTTATCTGAAATTTTGCAACGATGATAATATATAGAAATAGAAGTACCTAAACCACCTCAATCTGTGAAAGTCTAAATCTAAATTAGTCAATCAATCACTTAATGAGCCATCAAAATTGACATTTATTTTGACATTGCTTTGCAAAAAAATTCACAGCTTCTGTGGATGCAAAGCTTACCCTAAATGGACCGAAGTCATGCAACAAATAGGCCTATATATACTCAATAATTTTAACAGAGAGTCTAAAGACTATAAGATCATTGATTTTAATTTACACAGAAATTAAGACACAATGAAACTAAAGAATGAAAATCATGAGTGTTCATTTCCATCTAACCGGAAAAAGGGACAGAAGTCCCGCTTATTTTTAGAGAAACCGACTATAAACGGTAAAATGGTATTTTTTTATTGTCTTACAACAAAATTAATATTCATTTATTCAATTGCACAATGCCCATTTAAATCAGCACAGAGTGGAACTAAATATTTAGAAACATTATTATGTGTCCATTTCTATCTCCTGACTGTAGGCCTATAAAATAATCATAAGCGAATGCTTGGTGTTGACTTGGAATGGGGTGAATGCGCGGCCGAAGGACGATCGGCGAGGTGCGAAGCGCCGAGCAATGAAATTTTTGAATTTCCACACTGCAATGGTAGCATTTTAGGTTGTCATTTTACGATATTGCTCATCATTTCAGTGCTGACTTCAGTGGTTGAAGACTTAACAAGCATCTCCTCAAATTGTCATTTTTTCAAATTTCCATGATGTATAATTTTGACCTTTCTAAGCTGTCATCTGAAATTTTTTCTCACAATTTCCCCCACATTGTTTAAATATTTTCAGATTTCTTAAGTCATCATCTCAAACTAATTTCTCATAATTTATTTGAAAAAAATGCATGATTTAAGACTTCAATAAATGTCTCCTCCCTTTGTTTAATTGTTTAATTTTTATACTGCTATGGTAGCATTTAAAGCTGCCATCTTAACTAAATTGATCATTACGTAAAAACAATGGATAACGCTGCAGAAGTTTACGATGATATTTAGTAAATATTTCTGAAATATTGGAGATGGATTTAAGCACCTCCTTCCCCCGTCAGAAACGTTGGAGAGCAAGGCCGCAGCAAGGATTTGATTTGGGGGGGTTTCTTCGGCGGAGAATTTCTGACGACTTTATTTCTAAAAACACCATTTAGTCGTCAAAATGTCTGAAGACACCTTTGTTCAGTCGTCAAAATTTCTGAAGACACTTTATTTTAGTCGTTAACTTTTTTGAAGACACCTTTTTTAGGTGTAAAACATTCTAAAGACACCTTTTTTAGTTGTCAAAAATTCTAAAGACACTTATTTTAGTTGTAAATATTTCTAAAAACATCTTCTTTTTAGTTGCCAAAAGTTCTGAAGACATCTTTTTCAGGTGTCAAAATTTTTGAAGACACCTTTTTTTAGGTGTAAAATATTCTGAAGACACCTTTTCTTAGTTGTCAAAATTTCTGAAGACACCTTATTTTAGTCGTCAAAATTTCTGAAGACATCTTTTTTTAGGTGTAAAACATTCTGAAGACATCTTTTTTAGTTGTAAAAATTTCTGAAGACACCTTTTTTAGTAGTCAAAATTTCTGAAGACACCTTTTTTAATCGTCAAAATTTCAGAAGACCATCGCAAACTGCTTTATTAGTATCTTTCGCTTAATTTCATGGTTTTTTCATTATGCGCTAGTGAATATTATTCTATTGATTTTACATTTTCCATTTCGGATGGTGTCTTCATGGTTTTATTTCATGGTTTTACATCATGTGCTAGTAAATGCATTATATTATTTTTTACATTTTCCATTTGGGGGGGTGTTCAAACACCCAAAACACCCCCCCTAACTACGGCCTTGTTGGAGGGGACCGTCCCCGATGTTCCTCTGTGTCTACGCCCACGTAGACATACAGTACATTACCACAAAAACAAAACTGTAAGAATAAAATGAGTAATTGAGAAACCTAACTAAATAAATTCTATGTGCGTATAATTATTATGATAATTTCTGGCTCATTGGACTGCAAAAGACCTGGTATTTTGCATTTGAAAAGACAAAAAAATTCGAACCACACTCGAAAAAGGCCTTATGAAAGAAAGTCAAGACTGAAGAGTCACTTAATATTAGCCTATAACCAAATTCAGTGTCCGTGATTCACACTTAGCAACACACTCATGTGCAATCTGTGGGACGCCAACACTGTCGGGGTAATCCAGATAAAAACGTTCTTGACTCAGCCTTAATGCTGAGAAACTATGTTTTTAATATGCCAATCTGTATTCAAACGGTTATTTAACAGCAGTCAGTGGCAAAAGTTGGAAGGGACCTCCCAAGCCTCGTCGAAAGTTGGGGGGGGGACCATCTCATTGATGGTCCCAAACCTCTCAAAAGTTGGGAGGGACGCGTCCCGTGGGTCCCATAGGGTGGTTGCGCCTATGTCAATGACCTCGAAATCGATCGAGCTTTTTGTTTTATCGATTTCTGTTATTTAGTTAATTGCTTTAACATGATTAAGCTTAATAACTATGTCCATCTCAAACTTCCTGTTGTCCACTGCGGGTGCACATACAAAACTTTCGCACCAAGATAGTTTCCAAAATAATTATTCAAGAAATGACCGCAAGGCCAATTAAGTCACCCAGACAATAATCTAGGTTGCAATACCGAGATATAAAAACTGGTCTCGAGACCATGCAAATGTGTTTTGGCCTACATGCTATAGACAGAACACTAGGCCTGGAATTATATAGGCCTATTCATACCCGCGAGCGGAATAGGCCTATAATTAGGCTATACCTAACTTACCCCAAAACACGAGCTTTTACCCGGCGTTGCATCCAATTGAGTCTTACCTACGTCATTAAATAAGCTTATACGGAGATGATCTTACACTTGCCCGACCGATTGATAAAGTTGTGTAAGCCTAGCATATATAGGCCTATTAATTAATTAATTATTTAATTCGTTTATTAAGTCGGAAACTGATATAGCGCCTCTTCATAGAAACTACTCAGAGGCGCCCCGACTACAGCGCGCCCAAAAAGAAGTTTTAAGTTTAGTGAGAAAGAATTGTGGCAGAATTCCAGAGTATATATAGCCCTACAATAGGCCTACATAGCTCGAAAGAAAGGCCATTCCAGGCCACTTGGCCGACCACAGAGAAGGCTCGATTCTTCATGGCTGCAGTACTACCACAGCAAATGGAACTAAGAGGACGCCGCTATCAGAAGAGCGTAGCCGACGAGGTCCTTGGATACCCAACGTGAGGCAGCATAACTGTCGGAGGTAAATTGGTGCGAGGACCTGACGACATCGCCGTAGCCTACCAGAGCATTATTAGCTATAGGCCTATGACACCAACTTCAAACAGAAGCACGCGCCCATGTACATGTATGGTGAACGAGTAGGTTGTCCGTAGGAATTTATCATGATATGAAGCAATACAGATAAATCAAGCATTCGAGAAGTTTGAAAAAGGGCGCCCGACAGTTCACCTTGCTGGGAGCACCCAGTGCCGGTTTTAAGGTTCTGCGAACTTCGGTGCAAAAGTCACTACAGGGGGCCCGATGCCGCCCGTCGAGAGCAGGGCTGTGTGTCAGGAATTTTTAGAACTGCACAACTCCTTCTTTCCTTTCCCATCCTCTATGGTAAATTACTTCTAATCGGAGGACAATGGCCTTTTTTTAGTTTTAACTGTACAGAAGTGTTTCTACAACTGCACATTTTGTGTAGCCTACAACTGCGTTATAAAAAGCCCTGGTCGAGACTAGAGAGGTCATAGGTTTGCCAATACCAAATTCGGCGTGAATTAGGCCTATATAATATGCATCATTAAGAAATTTATATCTAAGACTGGTCTAGTCGGTCTACCTACTGCAGTACGGGTAGCTTACTGTTGCTATCAGCATGACCTGTTCACTGAGTCGAGGTTTTTCTATTACCCCATTAAATGCCTACACACTGGCAAGTGGCGGTCTCTATCTGAGAGCAAGTGTAATCCACAGACTTACACTTCAACATAGGCACCGACACCTTGGGAGCCTTATGTGCGAACACTGCCATAATTTTTGCACGCCGAGCATTGACATGCTCATCATCAGCCTACATTGCCTCCTGCATCGGCAACTTGTATGACTTCCCTAGCTATACTCTGGTAAAATTCATGTCTGACAGACACCGCCTGTCTTGAGATCTTGGCTAAGTAGCACAGCATCATCAGGATTCAGATGAGTGACGACCATTTGGTCCAGGCATCTTTCTCAGTGAGAAACGGACGACTGAACATTAGTATATAGTGACCTACATGTACAGGCAAATCCGCGGCTTCAAGGTGTCAGCCACTGTTATGCCAAGTCTTCAAAAACCACTGCTATAGTAAATAATTATATTAAGTTGCAATATCAATCAAAACAATCATTGACTGATGTCTTGAGGACTACGATAATTATAGTGCAACCTGAATTATTTATATAACTACAGATGGTACCTTCATGAACTTCAATACTATAATTATAGGCTAAATTTGTAATATTCTACTTTTATAAGCTACAGCTACTGTAGATGAAAAAGTTTTACCATGAAAAACTTTCCTCACTCATCTCGCCAAGCATCCAAGAGTGAAAGTGACGAGTATTCTTTTAATGACACCAAACTCACCAGAACTAATTACGATCGAGTACAGATTTTCTGTTTCACCATCAATTCACAGAATATCGATACAAGAAAAACCCAGTAATATGAAACTCACGATTCAAACTCAGAAAGAAAATGCGACCTATGAAGCATCATACAGTGCTACTACATCAAGGCAGTCAGAAATATTCAAATGTATACAGGATGTTCTTCGTCTTCTTCTTGGGTGCTTTCCAGTAAAATTCTTCTATTAATTATTTTCAACTTGGAGCGCAACTGCGCAACTGACAATGAATCAACTCTAGATTGGATCTGTATTTGTTTCAAACAAATACAAATGTCTTTGGTTGCAGGTTTTTATTGGGAAAGCCCTTATCAGATTCAAGTACCCGGTACCAAAAGCTTGTAGGCAATGTAGAAATTTCCATAATCAATAGTAAAATCACTGCAATAGCCAAAAATATATATGTAGAAATATGTATAAAATTATACATATCTGCACAAACCAGTCATAAGTTGGAATAAAAAAAATCAATTTTAAGAAAAAGAGCAAAACATGATTTTTTAAAATTATTGTTAGATTATTACAGAATATAATTTAAAAATACATATTTTACAAAAAAAACAATTGAAAAAATAACATTTTAGGTTGTCATTTCAATTTCATGCAAAATCACCATAATTGGTCCATTACACCAGCTTTTTTATCCATTGTATTTTTTAGCGTTGATAAAGTAGTCATTATATGCATAACTTCAATTAGGACAGAGACAGAATGATAATTTTAGTGTTATTGTAAAAAGGACGTGTTTCTCTTTAAACTGGCATATTTTACTAAAAAAGTAAACAATCCGACTTAAGACTGGTTTTGTGCAGATTGGTTACATATTAAATGCATAGGCCTATATAAGATAATTATACACAACATACTGTGTAGCGTATATGTTATTTCAAAGTACCTCTCTACACAGCATGTATGCCGCAGTCAATCTTTCTAGAAAAGACTGCCAGTGACATGTATTATAATGACATTACAATCATGCACTTTTTTTTATCTCTATTCTATCAGCAATGAAACCTGTTGTTCAACCTTGTTTTTGTGCTGTTTATTGTGAACTTGTGAAGTGCCTACGACGAGTTTCCTTTGAAGAGGCACTATGGTACATAAAATGTGTGATTATGACATAAGCATGTAATGCATGCGATGGTTCCAGCATTTCAGGTTGGTTGGAACGCATGGGAACAGCGTTCCCACTGCACTCAAAATTCCTTGCTTGCGCTCCCGATGCTCGCCATGCAATTGAAAGCTGGTAGCACAGGCACTTTTTTGCCTTCGTATCTGAAGCAAACCCATGTTACGCAAGACATGTGAAATACAACATTAGCAAGGACATCAACCGACCACATGATTCTCAAGCTAAGTTGCAAGAAATACATTTCTGTAGCGGTAGGATAAAAATAAGCGAATGCAAGAGACATTACCAGCATTTGCGACATCATATCAAACACTCTTCACACAGAGTCAATCAATTCATTTGGAAGTCTCACACACACACACACAGCAAGAAACCAATGCGTGCGAAAAGCATGCATGGTGAAACACATGCATAACATTTCATCTACAAGAAGAGTTGTTGACCTAGGGTTGGTAAAATGCTTACTCATAAGAGGCAGCATCACAAATGACTAAACATTGATTAATATTAAAAAGATAACATCAAGATTACCATTGCAAATTGGAAATGTACTCGCACGTAGTTTGCATATCACAGAAATATTAACAACAATATTTCATATTGTTCTTAACATTCGATTAGTCAATCGGCGCTTTCTTCATTAACACGTTGACCGCCTACTACGAGTTAACTCGTAGTACAGCCAGTCATTTAACATGGCGTGTAGGCGGTCAATATGTTAATATGCAATAAAACTTTGACAAACATGTAAAACAGACTTTCAGATAGGGTGATGGGGGTACTAGGCTCACTATGAATATATATATATATATACATATATATATATATATATATAATCTGGAACAACCGCCACACAAATGTATCGATTGCTTCTCTGTGAAGAAATGTTTCAGCGCAAAAATGTTACGAATGCTCTGCTGAAAGCCTTTACGAGACAATACCAGCAATGCATCATACGCAGACATCGTCGTTCATTTGCAATGCGTTGAATCACAATATTAACTGGCCTTATTCAACCTGTCATCTACGTTTTTAACGGCCTCACTCTGAAGCCATTCACCGATGATAAGCAAATAGTTCACAAGCCATACTTCCTAACCTGACAAATCCTAAGTAACAGCCGATGCATACTGTTCAGCATACTTTTCACCAATGTCCGTACACAGTTACTGCCAATCACTAACAAGTACACCAGCCGTATGTACTATGTATCCTAACTATAACAGACTCCTCCCCATACTGTAGTAGTTGCTAGTAGTTTTGTGCAGATCAGACTAATCGAGCGACGACCGCGAGTCACGTGTTGAGCTTCGGACGTTTACGCGGCCGTTCTGGAGGGGGACTCTGCTGGCTGGCGAGAGCACGGAATGCCTCTGCGACTAAGTGAGGATGAGTGGCGACCATCTCTTTCCAGCCACTTGTATCCATCACTTCTGTTGCATGACTGCAGAAGACACCAAAAGTATTCGTTAGCAACTAAACACAATGCACAGCTATCTGCAAAGTTTCACAAATGTTGAACAGAGCTTCATTAGGTACCTACTTATTAGTCAACAATCTTACTCCTTTTGATAAACTGCTTTTTTGAACCTGAAAGCGGTGTGTCTATCATTTGTTTACCAATTAAATGAATATAATAATAATAATAAGCAAATAACTAACTAGTCAGTGACTGAATCTAACAAACAAACCAATGTGCATAAAATTTGCACAAATAAATATTTTTCTAATAGTTTCAAACAAACAAATAATTTTAGACATGGAGGTTTAAGAAAAATTCACACTTGGGACAATTAAAATGTTCAAAGTTAATCCAATAAACGGTCAAATTCTCATCAAACTTTACGCTAAGCATGATCTGAAATAAATTGAGGAAATAATCAGTTTGAACATAAAAACTAAGTGCTATTCTCAGATTCAAAATGAAATCTAAACCTTATAAAGCAAGAACTCTAGCTTAAACTGAGCCATAAACATGTTGAGAAATAATAACTTTAAAATTGTACTTCCAACACACAATACAATACTGTAACTGGCTATTGACCTGGATATTAGCCTGATTACAGTTTAGAATTAGCATTTGATACTGGTCAGCAAGATAGAAATCACTAATTACCATGCCAGAGGGTGTGAATCTTAATTCTAATGAGAAAATTGTCATTACAAATAGCACTTTCACACTATGTCGCTCTAACGTGATACATACCCCTTTAGTTGTTCATGTTTGAGATAATAATCAAGCTAACTTAGATAACTGCTATGCCAATTAAGCCTTCTTAACTTAAAACAGCAGTGCAGCTAGTGAATTCTCATGCTAATGAAGTAAATCAACTCATTAACATCTACAGGCAAAATCAATCACATGTGTTTAATGTTAAAACACATGACCATCTTAGGAACATCCTAAATAATTCTACACATTTTCTTAGTTATTTGAAAATCTTCAGTTCTGCATAGGATATAGCGAATTGAATTCAGACACAAGGATTTCAGTCTGGTATGCCAAAAGGTGGTATCACCTCCAAAAACAAAGACTGTGAACAAACAAAAACATTAAAATCCACCACCAACCTATTAATGAAGTCTATTGCATGAGCCTTCAGTTGCTCAGCACTGTGCAAATCGGCGAGAACAAATACGTCGGAAACATTGTCGACAGTGAGATTGGTGCAGAGCGCCTCTTCACACATCACCTTCAACCGATCCAGAGCATACTGGAATGAAGAGCACATCAAATTAACAATGCTAATTTCATATTAATTATCATCACTAAATATGCAAAAAAACGTGAAATCACCATCCACCCAAAGTGCAGAGCTATGATACAGAAATTAGAGACTAAATTCAATTAACTTTTGTTTCATGAGATCCACAAATGCAATCACATCATCGACAAAGATCTGCTGCAGATCTGCGATGTGATTAATGGTGACATTTTCCCATATCCATCAATCAGGCTGTTGTCTGAAATCATAGCATTTTTATTAAATGCATGTAGAAAACCAACATAACATTTCTGACATCCAACACAAACAACTTAGCATAAATTACTGACATCGTGATCAGTGCCGGCGCTAGGGTAATTGGGGCCCCCCCCCAAAGTCTTACATGGGGCCCCAATGTTCCAATTAGCTACAAAAATACTCTGCAAATGACAGCAAACAACTGAAACAAGACAGACCAAATGTCCAGTCTATTTAATACCTTAACTCTAGTTACTCTACCACACTCTGTCAACAACAGAAACAGTTAAGTAAACCTAATATTATGTATCAATACGTAGCATTAGCTCTTGTTTACGTCTCAGAAAAATGCTTTCCGTCTTGCCTTCCGTTCCGCGAAGCGTTCCAGCAGCTCATCACAATCTAAATTTCGAGCAATTTCACTTTCAATTGAGATCGTTGCTAGTGATGATAGTCTACTACTAAGCATGGTGGAACGATTAAAAGTTTTGATTAGCTTCAACGTGCTAAAACTGCGCTCTGCACTAGCCACTGTTACTGGGGTGGTCATCAGAATCCTAAGTGCAATTGACAAATTGGGGTAAAAGTCATTAAGCTCATTTAAATAAAGATACTGAAGAAAGTCTCGCGCTGTTGTCAGCTGACTGTTACGACGAATGACCTCAACAAAACGTGAAAGCTCCATTAGAAGTTCATTTGGTTCCACGTCGCCCATCTTCTCGTAGAAGTTATCACAATGTTTTCGCAACTGATCTGTGTCATGAATCGTGATGAGTGCCTCGGAACGACAGAGAAATCCAAAAATGATGTTCCAATCCTTGATCTGTTGAAAACGAGACTGAACAGATACCAGTGCCTGATCCAGAAGTTTGTAAAAGAAATCGATTTTAAAGCGCTGCTCAGGTGTGAAGGCATTCTCTGCCTCTGCAGATTCGCAGTCAAAGTGGGCTTTTCGTCGTCGGTTTCTTGGTTCTGGGAAAGTGGTGCTCACCTCCATTTCTTCTGCAATTTCTCGTGCACTTGTAACAGCAGATTCATATCCGGTTTCACGGTATCTGTGTAGAAAGTCTTCGTTGGCCTTTAGTTCCCGTTCTAGCGTATCAACTGAAAAATCCGGTGACTGCATCATCTTACTTGTCTTGTTGATTTGAAATAAGATATCATACCAGACTACAACGCAGACGATAAATGACCAGGAAGCAATATAGTTTGCTAATGAACGTGCTTCAGAAGCCGTTGCTCCGTCATGTTTTTCTAGTGCATATGCCTCAAGTTGATCAAGAGCGTCATAGACCTTGTCCAAGTAATAGCGAAGCGGCTTCACAGAGTTTATTCTGGATTCCCACCTAGTGTCTGATGGAGCCTTCAGCGACAATGGCACACTCTTAGTCAAAATCGTCCAGCGGGCAGGTGATGAAGAAAATATTGTGTACAGCCTGTTGACTGTGCCAAAGAAAGACACTGCAGTGGTAGATGACTTTGCACTGTCTGCTAGAACCAGATTCAAGGTGTGTGCAGCACAGGGGACGAACAGTGCCTTGTTATTCATTTCAAGTAATCGTGCCTGTACACCGCTATTACGGCCCTTCATATTGGAACCGTTATCATAGGCTTGACCCCGACAGTCTTCAATCACAAGATTTAGCGCTTTTGCTCGCACTAGGAATGATTCCGTCAGTCCTTGACCACTCGTGTCATTCACAACTAAATATCCAAAAAAAGCTTCTCTTATGTGTATGCCTTTTCTAGGTATACACTGAACAAACCTTAAGATGACTGTCATTTGCTCATCATGTGAAAGATCTGGCGTACAATCCAGTATTATCGAAAAGTATTTTGCATGTTGCAATGCTTCCATGTTGGTCTCTTGAATCTTTTCGGCCACCAATTCAATCAACTCGTTCTGGATATCTTTGGACAGGTAGTGATCTTTTGTTTTTCCAAGTAGAATACGTTCAGAAAGATTTTTCATTGTCGGGTCATATTTGGCTAACAACTCAAACAGGCCAAGGAAGTTTCCATTTAATTTCGTACCAAGAACCTCATGTGAACCTCGAAAACTGAGATTTCTTTCGGATAAGAACACGACAATGTCGAGAAGACGTTTCAGAACATTTCGCCAGAATTCTTTCTCCTTAAGCATCAGCTGCAATTCACGTTCATCAATAGTGGTTTTGTTGATTATGCCTTGTCGCAGATCCACCCATTTCATTAGGCATTTCTGGTGAGTTCGCCCCAGTTCGTGATCTTTAAGCTTTTTTGATATCCCTTCCCATACATTTGTTCCTTTTCGTAACGGTATATCTTCATCTCCAAAGAGTCTGCAGCAAAAGCAAAAGACGACATCTTTGGAGACTGAGTAAATGAGCCACAATCTGGTGACTCTTTCTCCATTTGGCATTGTTCGGCGGTAATTGCTTTTAGAAAACCGGCGTTTAGGCCTACCGGCATCATATGGAAAATCTATGTCTACCTGGATGGGCCCGCGTTGAACCAACGTACACCGCTGATCGTCTGACAATTGTTCACCCCAATGTGCAGGGTCATTACTGATTAACTCAAAGGGTTGTACTGTTGGCACTTGTACATCGCTGTAAGTGGATAGAGTATCATTCGTTTCCTCAGCATAATCATTCTGTGTTTCAGCTACTTCTGCTTCATGAGAAGTCGTAGCAGCTTCTATATTATTGTGATCGTTATTGCGAGAGGGCAGGAAATCACTTTCAGACTCATCAGCCAACGGTGCTTCAGATACATCTTGTGGTTGATAGATAACTGTGCTGTTGGCTTTGGGGCGTTTAGAACTGTTCCACAGGGTTTCAATTACTGGTACTTTCGTCATCACCTTAACGTCTTTTTTTGCCTGTTCCATCTTCCTTTTGCGCTTAGCCCATCCTGATTCGTAGATACGGCCACTCATTGTTTTGTGGTTCAATAAATTAACAGGTTTGCAACAATTACACTCGCACCTGAAAGTATGACAGATAATAATATTTCATGCTGTCTATTTCATTCTTTGACTTACAGCACTGGGGCACAGCTAGGCCTATGTCAGCTAAACATCAAAACCCACGTGACGTAGGCTACATCAGTGATGGTGACAATTATAGGCTAAGCGCAAACCAATGTAATCAAACCAGGGTAGTAGGCTAGTAGCCTAAGTTACGACCCAAGTGCTCCGCCATAATAGCCTATCGTTTTATTGTCTTAAATGAAAAATAGATGTAGGCTACTTTGATGAAATTATTTAAATGGGCGTAGACCAGTGCGTGACAAGTGACAACACACGAGTAGAAATTGTCATTTACAACGTTTTTACCGATACAAATGACCATTGGATCCTAATACAATAAGAAACGTTGCAGCGCTTTACTTTTAAATATCAACGAGGTCTCGAGTGCAAACCTGCTCCGAAAAAAATCCAGAAATAACAGACTGATCGCGTACAAAACTTCCTACACCGACATAACGATGGTCGCCATTTATAGAGTCCTTGAATAACACTATATCCGGGGAAGACTCCACGCGTAGCGTTACGACGTCATAGCGTAATGACGTCATTTTGTCTATTTTGCCTAAGCATCATAATCCGGTGCACGGGTTTCAGAAACAATCACAAATGCATGTGGACCCAAGGCTTGAGGCCCTAGCCGCCCTAGCGCAGGCACTGACGACCATCTAATCTAAATCTGGGGGCCCCTCACAACTTGGGGGGCCCCCCCAAATGGGGGGTATGGGGGGCCCTAGCGCCGGCACTGATCGTGATAAAGCTGACCCAGAACACAACAATTCTGCTTCCGTGAAGCACTACCCATAAGATAAGGTAACATTGACAGGCACTTTCATAACACATTAGCTTATTAATATTACTCCACCACCTGAGATTCCGGTCCACAAAAACATGAAACTGCACCAAAATACACTGTAGATTATGACCATCCACCATCACAATTACCAAAGAAAGAGTTCCAAGTGCCTTATCAACAGCTGCCAAAAAAGGATCTATGCCAAAAATGTATCTATAGCATGCACTTCACATACATATATACACCTAATCACCAACAGCCCATAATGACCATACACAATCCTTGTATGATACCTTGTCAGCAGCTGCCAATAGTTCATCGGCCATTTTCGCCAGATTTGGTGCCTTTCCCGTGTAAATAAACCGCAGCAACTCGGACATGACTTCTGGGTCGACATCTGTCACTTCGACTCGATTCTGCAATTGTCAAGCAGTTCAGCTTCTTACAGATCTCCAATAAACTGATGCGACAGAACGTCAATAAAAGATCAATAAAACTGAGTGAATAGGAAAAACTGAATCGGCCCTTTGAAATGATTTAATTTTCATCGTCAGATTTAAGATAGATCTGACAATCCTGAGCAAGTACACATTTAAAATTTTTTGCTTAACCCTTTCGCCCCTGGGTTCCCGTAACTCAATGGCTAACAAACCGAAATATCGGTTTCTCGGGGCGATAGGGTTAATGGTCAAATACTATTATTAACAATAAACAGTAAATGATTTAACTAATAAGTCATCTGTGACCAGAACTAATAACAATGATGATGATTTTAAACATAAAGCATTCTACAGGCATCACATCACCTATATTCAAAAGTCAATTGTATGGCCGTATAATTAGACCCAAAGTTGCTATAATTATATCAATTTCAAATTTTATGCTGTGCAGCATTTAAAAGCAACAAACAAATCTGGAGAGACCGTACCTGTTTTCGTTCCTCCATTTCATGTTCAAACATTGCATTGAAAACCAACGATCTTGCTGTTACAAAAGTAAGAAGTAGAAAATATATTTTAACAAAAAGTTTAATAAAATGTTCACAATGTATGAACGCATGATCACAAGTTATTACAGAAATTGAATCTAACTGTTTGGCAGGGCTCCATAGCAAGGCCTCAAAGAATCAGATTTACGTTTCAATGGCAAAAAGAAGCCAGATTTTTCTTAAATCCACAAATCGTAAGCTGTGACGATTCTGAACAGAAAGCCAAGCAGCCGCACCAATGGCACACCATCTTTGCAACAAATATTTCCAAAAGCATTCAACGTATGTATGATTGTATATATGGAAAATGAATCTGTCGCTTCAGTGTAAATGAAGAATTTATAATGAAAAATTTTTTCTTTGGTAAATAGGCCCCAATAGCGGATCACTCCCTTCAGGTAGCCTATTGCTCCCTACATTACACAGTAATGATTGTACACTAAGCTATAACATCGCATTTGTTAACTGCAATTAATCACTTTGTGTACTATTATGAATGCATATTTGTCTGTTTGATATTTTTGGGATCAATAAACAAGTTTAAGTTGAAGTTGACAGTTGCTCACCTGCTAAGATAGCTTTATGGACATGGAACTGCCTCTCTCCAGCACACAGAGTGACGTCACTGAAAGGTGCTCTCTCAAACAGCTGGCCAAGATCTTCGCTGAGATGACAAGGCGGCACTTTGACGGGAGTCAGACTCGACTGACCAGTTACATTCACAGTTTCACCGACGACACTAACCTATCACCAGAGAAACAATAATAGACATCAATCAATCAATAATACAATCAGTGTAAATCACATTCAACGTCAGCTTAAAGTCATTCACACTTGAATCCTATTTTATTCAATCAGAGGCAATGCCAATTTCTCAGGTCAACTGAGACAGCAATCATTGAATCCCAAGATACTACACATTGGGTCATTGCAATACAAAACGTTTGGTGTGTAACATGGATGTCTATTCAGTATCAACTTTCGTATGTAAGTCAACAATTTGGAGGTCAACCCCGCAGTTATGAAAGCCAGCACCAAGCCAACCCAAATGCCGAGAAAACGACTTCAATCGAAGAATCTAGGTCAATATTTAAGTCAATGTCAACGTCACACAAATGAGTATTGCTAAAAACAATCTTTCGCTATTTTTTAACCTAACCTAAGTTTGGACGAGAAGCAGCTCCAGTCATAAACAAGAGATCATCAAGAATTCAAAGAACCGAAAGACACATGTATCAGAAACTGACAGAGTAGCATAATCAGAAATTGCACTCAACTAATAGGAAAGCTGAGCAGACGTAGATTGATGACTAAGCGCCGCTCCTCTCAGCCAATGGTCGACCACGATAGTGTCTGCTCTCATCTGTCTTCATCTCTCATCTCAACCTCACTAACACACTGTGACCCAACGATGCTTTTGTATTGCAGGCAATGTGTCTCTTCATTCACCACTCATCTATCATTGTCTATCTTCATTCGTCACTCATCTATCATCGTATATCTTCATTCTCCCTCATCTATCATTTATATCTTCATTCGTCACTCATCTATCATTGTACATCTTCATTCTCCACTCATCTTTCATTTGTATCTTCATTCGTCACTCATCTACCTTTTTACCAGAACATTTTTGGGGTCATGACAATGAAATGAATCTACCAATTTACAGACAGCTAGCAATGCAGAGGAAGCACAGAGTACAAAGCGAGACAAGGAGGAAAAATAATAGAAAACAAAAAACAGAAGAAGAGCACATTACAGGTCACCGCTGTAATTACACATTTACAATGAGTCATTTAAATTGTCAAACCCTAACCTTTTAATGCACAACAAACAAATTGTCCAATGTCCCAGGGTTCAAGGACTTTTGCTGATATGCATACTCAAAAATAACTAAATTTGACACTGGGACATTATGGGATAACATTTCTTACAGGCAGCACATCCCTCACCAAACAGAACTTTCCGTTTCATATAAGAAAGCAGTATGCTACAGGCAAAAGCATAGGCATTTGTCATCAGCCACCAAGGTCATGGAAGAGAAAGGGGAAGAATTCCATGAATCATATCTTATCTTATCTGACCATTTATAACTTTAGCGCTTCTTGCAGCAAGAGCCTTTCAGAAGCGCTCCCAGTGTGTTCAACTCCAAGAAAAAAGGCAAGTTTTTAGACGAGAGAAAGATGAGGATACATTACTTGTAATCATAGTACAATGATTCCTTAAAGCTTTTATCCATTCATGAGCAAAACAGGTTTAGTGGGCAACACCAATATCTTGATTGATCAGCAAACGTACAACATGGTAATGAAATCCATATGTAGACAAGCATCATACCTCACAAAATATAGTCAGCTTATCATCTGGCAACAGACCGTTGGAATCATCCATTAGGAAATCTCTTCGAATGAATTTCTTGAAGCCCCAGTCTTTCCCTTGCACAAATCTGTACGCTCGTTGACTCTCTGAAATTTCAACAACCAACAAGATTTTTTTACAACTGCGAACACATGTGCATAAAATTAGCAATACACAAGAATCAAGGTAAAAAGATGGTTAGAAATAATGGATTATGCTCGGCATGAAAGTATGGCAGTAAATGAAGCCGACAAGTAAACTGCCATGCAATGACTTCAGGCCATTACTGGTTCATAAGTTTCATATTTTTTTTACTACAGAAATGACTCTGTTAATTAAACTACAGAACTCAACAGCTGAACGCAACTACCAAAATGAATGTGGCTCATTCTATGTATTGGTCTCGCAGTGAGGCAATTGAGGTGCTGCCTTCAGCAGTTTTTATGGCCCGTGCATGCCTTGTGGGATGCGTTCCAATGTTTGAGCACTGTCCTACCTATTGGTTCCCATTCAGCAGCGTATTATTTACACGGTTTCTACTTGGCATGGTGCTGCCTTTTGGGCTGGGTCCCTGCATTCTTGATGGAGCTTTTCTGTTCCATCTTGAGCGTATGGGGTCTCAAATCTGCTGCACAGAGTGAACCACTCTTCTCTTCCTCTATGCGTGAACCTCTATCACGCAGTATCATGCTTTTTCTGCACCAAGGTCTGGAATGGACTTCAACTGGCTTTATGTTGCTGCTCAATGTCTCTTCTCGTACATTTTATTGTAATCTCAAGTCTGTCCTCTTTAGCTCTGGCTACATCAGGAGCGCTCCTGACTAGTCACCCTTAAGGAGCGCTATAGAAATTCCCATAATAAAAGAATGATCACGCATAAGATCAATGACTCAATACAACCAAGAAAGAAGAAATGCAGTGACCCACATTTTAATTTAACAGTTAAGATATCTATCTACTTAATGCCATCTAAAACAAGAAAATAAAAATGAATTGGAGTATTACTGGACAGCTTTCTTTTTTTCATAAATTGCACACATAACACACAAGAAACATGTATATCACATGTAACGTATAGCACCGCAGTGACATTGTCCGACCATAAACTGAGACACTTACCCATCGCTTTCGTCTCTTCTCGTTTTGTGTTCAGAATGGAAAACTTGAACTTTGCTCTAACTTCAGATTTGTTACAGGAAACGAGAAGCAAATATAGCGAGAGATAATCTTTGCTCTCTTCATCCAAACCTTTCGGATTTACACGCAGACACCTGAAGAAACAAACACAAACATATAACCATAACCATACCGAATTTATAAATATTTCACAGAATCTGCACTTCCTGCTGTTCATAATAACATCATATCATGCGCTCTATGAATAGGTAAGTAGGGCAGACACACTTGTTCTTCTTGACTTGTCTGATTACTGCAATTTGCTTTCGGCAATCCCAAAGTCAAATACACCGAGTTCAGAATTCTTCAATAAGTTATAAATAAGACATCAAATATAAATTTATAACCCCTGGGCTTAAATCTTTACACTGGCATACTTTGCTAAAAATCGGGGTTCAAATTTTATAAAACATTGACTACTGGCCAACCGCAGTACTTAAATCATCTTAATTGACCAAACTCGTCATTATTAATCCACAGTACTTTACTTTATTAATCTCATCTCACTCCACCTTATAACCATGTTGTGGCTTGTCAATTAAATTAATGCATGTCAAGGCTCTCTGTATCGATGACCCTATTGTATAATGCATATTGAGTCTTGACCTGACCTGGCCTTGATGTGCCAGTTGTTTGTATGTTTGCATGTGCATTTGTTATAGTGCCCCTTAAAAATTCTACTCAGAAGCGCTCCCAACTACAGTGCGGACACTGAATCGGAGTTTCACGCCAAAGCGTTGAGCAATTGCGAGTGAAAAACTTGTCCAAGGTCCCTACGAGGCAGCTTGAGGTGGATTTGAACCTGAAACCCTCCGGCTGCAAGGCAATGAACATACCAACTACACCACCACATCCAACATTGCTGATGCTTTTAGCATTACACATAATTGGCTCAATATAAGTTACTAAGCAATATTTAAAATCACTTGCGTGTAACATTTATAAAATCATCTCAAACTGCACCACTGCGTCTTTCAACAGTCACATCACATGGTGATATATGAATAATTGATAAGTAATTATAATGAAAACATCAGCCTAATCAATTCTTACAGAGAAAATCAAATACTGGCTGTTCAACGTTTTCTTATGTAATTCATAGTCCAGAAATTAGGACAATGCGATCAACACGAAGTCAAATTGAGAAAATACGACACACACGTCAGCCGTCCAGACTTGTCGCAGATTCGAAATAAAAAGACCAAAACAAACTGTCACAAAGCGGCCTAAAGCTGAGCTGTAAATAGACAGCTAATGAGAATTTCCAGGGATACGACATTCTTATCAACAGAACAGAGAAACCCATCCAGCCACACGTAGCAGGCAAACCAGACCGACTAACAACCAGGAGCACTTGCTCAAGATAATAAACATGTTAATTCCGGTTGGCTTGCAACAGCAAGGTCAGTGACTGCATTTAATTCAAATAATGGCAACAAACACCAACGGACTGGCATTAGCTGGAGAATTATCTCACGTGCAAAAGGGTCGACAACCTCGTATCAGGACACGTTACACAATAATTAGCAGGTCACGCATGCTTTGACTGCATTCACCACCAGTGCGGCGGCCATTATCGTTCGATGACATCATTGTGGTGCTGGAAACTTGAGAAATGGCTGATGAAAGTCTAGAAGCCTAAGTTGACATGCATGCGTCTGTTTTTCTGTCGTTGGGAGTCCTAACAACGAGTGTGTGCTGTTAAGAAGCAATCTCCTGCTCACCACGCAACAATGCTAATGGATTCTGAGAAATTTATCACAGCCCCCCACTTCTCCTAACAAATACTCGACTAAAGGGCAAGGCAGACAAAAATCTTATTCACTTGGTTAAAAATTCAATGTGCATGGCTGCTGCTGCTGATGCGGCTGCTGCTGCTGCTGCTGCTATGGCGGCAGATGTGATGTAACAGCAATATCATCCGTCATTTTGAACACTGCTTCTAACTATGAATACAGCTGCCTCACATAAACCACGACGCACGTGGGGTTGGCTAGAAACTCAGCCACAGTACAACTACTGCTGGCTAAACTTAAAATTCAATGCAAGACAGGAAAATGCACGTCTGAAATAAAACGGCTGTCAGCTTCAAGAAATGCTTCCGATGAGAAAAGGTTTTGTTTTGAAAACGACCGAAAACAACTGAAGCAACAATGAATGGGTCGATAAGCTACGTTGGCGGATATCGACATTTTCCTGAATTACACTGGTAGAAAGAAGCCTAGCTAAGTAAACAGAACCGATTTAGACGATACAATTTAGCACTGAATGCATAAGACTGGTAACAGTGTTTGCAACCGATTCATGTCATTCCAGTTGACAGTCGAGAACTTCGATGAAGAACCAACCAAAGCAAGACTTATCTTATGAAAAAAACTTGTGCAGATGCAACTATAAATCACTGACTACTATTGCTGGTGACTTGTGGCCTGCAATCAGTGCCTCATGTACAGCAACATGTAAGTAGTCCACGGCATATAGTCCATGCAGACTGTAGACAGTGAATCACTCAATCAACTGCCACACTGGATAGTTTTATTGTAACTGAAACTAATGTACTGGGTAGTAACTAATACTGTGACATAACTTAATAAATCCATTAAATCTGTTTATCTGATCTTGCTTTCCTTCATTCAAATATAAATAAATCATTCATAGGTCAGAAAAATCAGACAATATACCGGTAGATTAAGCAATGATTAATTATAAAGTCTGCTAAATTGCATAAACTTTCTTGCAAGACAACTAGCCTGGGAATAAATCAGTGCTAAACATAATTACGATGCAATGAACGTCGAGTATGGAACACCTGATGTGCAACTCAATCTACGAGATTGAGGTGCATCATAAATTAACTGTTTCAATGCAATGAATGGCATAATAAATTCATCCTGGCATTTTTATCATGCTGCATTGAAGAAATGCATATAGATCAAGTAAAAGATAGTGTGAAAAGGTTTTTGTATCTGAAAGGCTTCATATGGTTACTTTCATCATAGCATGTGAGTATTTGGACATTTAACACTTCAACAAAGAACTGCATCTGGTTTCCTCCTACATTTTAGCACATGCTTGTCAGCCGTTAGAGTGTCAAACGTATCTCATTTTCAGCAATTGGTTCAAATGAATAACATCTAACTCTTCTAATTATCAAATCCAATAATTTCTCAGATTAGTCTACATTTGTAATGTCCAACAACATGCGGCTGGCCATGAAAAAACTGAAATTTCCTGTACGTGATTGATGAAACAAAAAAAACACAACTGGTTCAAGTGATCTATATTTATAATTCGTCTGAAAGATAGATAGTTACCATTTGAGTTTGTCATTGGCTCCTGCCGAGAACGTTGAGCTCTTGAGAACTTCGCCCATTTCCTCTCGACAGAAACTGAAGTTATTGATCGTCCAGATATAAGAGAACTTGACAACTTTGACCTGAACACACCAACAACATCGATCAGGTTTAATAATAGAAATAACGTTTATCAGAAACTGATCACAATCTGCAACTGAAGCACCTTTAATAATTATAGACACACACACACACACACACACACAAACGCACACACACGTCACTTTCATATGACAATACCACTGGCAGACAATGCCAAGTAAATTTCCAGACACACACCTTAATGCTGAACAACAAAAGGATAACACAAAATATGACCAAACTGATCAACTGATCCCAATAATTTCAATGATTACATGTGACAATTCAGTAGCTAGCCATGTAAAAATTGTACCTTTCTTATAGATCTATGACCCTTTGCAAGATCTTTACAAGGACTTATTGTCTAACACAATACAAAGGTTTGGTCATAACTGTGCACAACTTCTAAGCGGTGGATTAAAAAAACATATAAATATATATATCCAATTTTCTATATTGATCTTCTCTGAAACACATTTTTAATTAGTCGTCTCAGAGTGTGATAGGTTTCTGTAAACATACTAGGAAAACAATTGGCACGTTTGTATCAATAACATCAACACATGTATAGCATATATTCAGTCCAGAAGCTCCAATATGATCAACCATTCCTCCAGCAAATTATATTTTAAAATATGGAGTTGCATCATAGAGATTCCTTGACTAAAAAGAGATATGTTTATTAGCAGATCACCAACTAATCCCAGCAGGCTTATGACTGCATTCAGAATGTGTTAGTACAGGTACTACTAGCTGAATAAATGCTACGAGGATGTTCATATAATCCAAAGCCACACAAATTCTGAATCCTATTTTCAGTGTAACGCAATAAAAAAATATGATTTATGCAGTGGTTCCATAAGACGTGTCTACCTAGAGGCACTGCCAGACGAGTCTTAGCAAACATGAGCCGTGTGTGAGTGATGACAGACGCGGCTGCATTTGGGACTGATGGAAATGAAATTGGACGTATCGTATCGTATCGGGTGGAAGACAATTCCACTTTGCAGCTGATGCCCTGATCACACACGCAGAAATTTACAGAGCATAAGCATGACGAAAACGGACAAGGCACTAACCTACGCAACCATGATAGAAGAGAAATGAACTATTGCCAATGATCTCACTGCATAGACCGAATCATGCACACTTCCTTTACACAACAAGAGAATAAAAGCAGTTAGGGTATCTTTAAGTATCTCTAAGCCTCAAAGAAATCCATACTCAATGAGTTTTGGATAAGAAGATACAATTTAGATTCAGAGACAACAATAAAAAATTTGAGCAATGTACTCTAGAACAGACCAGTAAAAAAGAATCCACAGAAAGAGGTCAACAACAAATAGCTGCAAAAGAGAAACTGTTCACAAAAGAAAAATAGCTTAACTCCTTGTGGTCTACCAGAAGAAAATGTAGAACATGATTTACAACTTAGCTATTTAGCTGAGTAAAACACTCTATTCTAATCCCTCAGACTGTAATTCTTAGGCATTCTCCTTTAATAAAATCAATCATAACAAAAACATCTTATAATTAATTAGTTTGTAAGGTTCCATATTTGAATCCATATCTGGGAATTATAATTGCTATGTGCATCTCTGAATCTGTTAGACAGTGCGCTTTGGGACCCCCAAGGGGTTTCATGAAAGGTTCTGTATAAATATTACACATGCATAAGTACATTTCAGTCACATGGATAGATATGTGCTGTCAGGAATTCAAAAGCAGACCTATATGGAGAACCAAAGAAAAACTGGAAATCAATGCATGGCAGAGAGTACGCATGCACTTTGGATGTCAATAGCTCAAGCAGCTGTGCCAGAAACAGCTCCACAGTAAACATTCAATATTTCATCAAGTCACAGCTCTACGTCATCGAACACCTTCACCTTTATGAAACATTTATTATTTTCCTCGCATGTTCCTGGCATTTAAAGATTAAACTGAATGAAAACAACACATAAATTTCCTTTATTCAAAACACAATTCACTGGACAACCGTCATTCAATCTCAGAGTCTTGCTTCTTTCATTAAAGCATTTTAATAGCTTTAAAATCATCATGCATCATCAAAGTCACAATTTCAACAACATAATCAATCAATCTCCTTGTCGCACCACAAAAACGTGAGACTCAACGGCTTACACAGGCAATCTTATTCCCACAAAGCTTTCCACAACTCTTTGAGCACTTGTTAAAGTTTTGTCACACAAGATGGACATCTTCCAGAGCTAAAAAGCAGAACTTCTCAGTGAATACGTGACCTGTAAAGATTTATTCTCCTGCACTTATTCGCCTTTGCTGCGCACAGTCAGCGCAAACGAATGTCTGCGAATGATAACATAATTCCTCTTCCTCCTCCTCCCAATCTTCTGTGTGGGTTGCTGCATATGATATGTCGTCGTCGTCATCATCGTCATCGTGCAGAGCAGCAGCCAAAAGCGATCGATCAATACATTGCTGCACATAACAACCGTAAATGATCCAAATAGTGACGACGAGCATTTAGTCGTCCTCGCCAGTAATACACAGATCGCACACACACGTGAATTAGCGTCGATGCCGAAAGGGTCAGTGAGGTCGTCTTTCGATAGACGGTGGCAGCAGCGGCAGCAGCAGCACACGGGATCAAATGCTATCGATCAAGAGATGTCATGGTCAAAATCTGGGTCAATAATCACGATAAAAGCGCTTCAGCAAACTAACTCATCATGACGCTGAAGGTCGCTGCCTTCATCACTGCTTTCCTTCATCACTGCTTTCCTTCATCACTCATTTAAGATCAAATGAGATAGCGCCAATGGAAACCTCGACTCAGAGAGATTGTAAAGTGGTTTCATATTATATTGAATTCGCCTGGAGGTGCTGAATAATCAGGTGGAAATAGACGGTTTTATTACTGAATAGTAGAAAAATTACAAATGTTTTATTACATAGGTTTTTATTGCATAGGTTTTTACTCAAAAATTGTTAGAACAATGTGAGTTAGATGCCAAGTGGCATAACTTAATCACATTTAATTAATTTCTTACATGTAGTCTCTATAACGCTTACAATTCAGAATGCTGTTAGCATGTATTTAATTTACAACATTAAAATTTGACACCAATAGCCCAACACACACAAATCTCAAAGATTACAAATTGCTAAATGTCAACTCGTGCAGACATGCAAAAATAAAATAAACATACTCATTTACACTTTGATGTATAGCAATTTCCTACTTGCACTTTTCTATATATAATATGACACATACAATTGTATACATATAACAAAAACAGGCAAATGTCTTATAAAAAAATGTTATACATACACCAGAGTTCAGAATAGCCAAGACTAGACAACAGACAATGAATGGCAAAAGAAATAGGCTGACATATGTTTGGCTGTAGACTCAAAGATTCTAGACAACTAGGTCAAGCATGAGCTAAACTGTGATAGATCTTGCACGGAAATAAAAAATAAGTCAGCCTCATGAACAGGAGGCCAGTGGGGATAGGTGCAAAGACTGAGCTGCATACATTCTCATGTGGGCCTGCAGTAGTTCTCAACTGATTAAGTCATCTAATAGCATTGTGATAGAAAATAAAGACCTAGTAACACACACGACAAAAAAACCAGTAAGCCATACAGAAATCAAAACGTTCATAAGAATCGTAATAAGACAAATAATTTCTGCTTAAGGTCAATGGCCTTTCTTGTCATAAGCTGTTGCTAAACTCTGGACCCATCTACCCATAACATTTAAAAGAAATCTTTGAAAAGCATGTGAGTAAGCACAAATGGTACGAGAGAGAGGGTTTAAAATGCCAACATGGTATAATATTAGAAATATTCTTGCTGAGCACTGTGGGATATTATCAAATGGGTTTTACTTCAATTAATCTATACCAAAGTAACTGAATTTCAATCATTTCTATCTGATAGATGATCGCACTCTCAATCTGAATAATTTATGATTCCATCCGCATCCACCAACGCAACAACAAAAAACAATAATAAAATAAATGAGATGAGAAGCAATAAAAAAGCAATAAGAAGAAATAAAGCATAAAATGGATTGATAATAAATCATAAACAACCCACGTCTTAAAAAAAGGAAGAACTACCAATCAAAAGGAAATGAAAAACATCTCAAAATAACAAATAAAAGCAGTCTCGTTGTACGACGTATTCACTGCAGTAAGTATGATTGTAATATTCCGCATGAAACGTAGGCACAGCTGCATGTACAAATCGCACATTAACAGCACACAGCAAGATCTCATGAAATTACTTATCCTAACATTTTTTATACCACTACAAATCCAGGTATATATATACACATACTGGCATTTCTGGCATTTGCTATAAGCACCCATTAATAATTATATACATGTAAATATGTTTGGCTGTAGACCAAAGATTCTCGACAACTAGGTCAAGCATGAGCTAAACTGTGATAGATCTTGCATGGAAATAAAAAAAATAGTATATTGATATATAATATAGCTAAAGCGCTCCTTCATATATAAATATTTGTGATATTTGTAATGCTAATCACAGCATATTTTCTATAGATGTATTTTTGAGGCAAGATGCCAGAGCTCTGGCATTATAGGATGCAGCGAAAAGACGTACAGTGTCAGACTGTGCCAGATAAGAGCGGACACTGGCAGTGGATGATAACGAATGGTGTTAAAACCTCACAAGGGCAGCTGCTGTTCTTGAGATTGTGAAAACAAATCACAAGCTTGTACAAAAACTTCTTAGTGTTCTCTGATATATATATTGTTTATCTTTATCTGAATTAGCTCAAGCTGTACCAAACGAGCTGTCAATATCAACCTACTCCCAAACAGCCATGCCATTCTTTTCATACATACGCACTGAATCAAGCACTGAATCAAGCTTACGCAGAAAAAAACTTAGCACTGCTAGTGATCTAAAATTCGGATGCTCATTACATGCCATTTGTCTCTGATTTTTACATTGCCAAAAATCACTTCACTTCAATAAGTGTTCTAATTTACCCACAAAACATTTAAAAAAACCATCAAAGACCATATAGCTTCTATACCTATGTTTTTCTGCTTTGGCTTTATCGAAATTGTTTATCATAACTTTAGTGAAACAGGCACTGAGCACTCAATGACACCAATCCATCCATCATGTCTACAGTCTCTACACCGCCCACATTTCATGACATTATATTATTCAGTGCAACCAAACACAGTTCTAATCATCACACCTGTAGTCTTAATCTCATACCCATATCAGGAAGTCACCATAGAAGATAACTTCCCTCCCCCACCCACCAAGGAATTGGTGACCCAGAAACTGTGAATCTAGTTCATCAGATGTACAAGGACTGTACAATGTACATGTTATTGTCACATTGAAGCATTAAAGAATGTCAGCCGATGCAATCTAACAGGTGGACAGTATCTGATTTCTCAAATGTCACACAACATGCAGCTGTCAATTTACAGATGCTAGATGAAACTCAAAAACGAGACAGATGTCAGACGGACAATGTCAGAGAATTGTTTGCTTCAACGCTTTTAACGTAATCCTGCAACTGGTGCACGAACCGCCTACAGCAAGATTTCACCGGTTTCTTTTCAACCTTGATCGATCCACAGATTTATATCACATAGAGGAGCAAGCCTACCACAGACATCACCAATAGAACAGAAGTACTAGAGTAGACTTTATTGACCAGTCAGTCTGATCACTATTAATGAGAAAAGGTTACAAATTTGACATCTCAATCAGTGGCCATAAAATAAATTAATTAGCAGATGTCATTTTACCCTATACCAGTATACCTTTAGAATCGAGAAGTTGGTCCCACCATATTATATCAGACATTTGGTGTGTCATTAAATCCTGCAGAGTAATAAATGCTACGCGGTAGTTTTATTATAAAATCGCTCACACAGCTTGCTACTTCAAATTCTGGTTGTTAAGGTCTATTCTCATCCAAGGCCACAAATACGTCCACCAACTTTTAAAGAGTTAAGAAGTGTTAGATATACTATATAATACCATTAATATAAACACATAGAATTAAAACTCATTCACTAATCAAGTACACTTAGTCAGTAGTCACATGGATGAAATAAAACAATTCTTAAATCACTTCAAACATCTGCAAATAGATTTTTAATATAATCAAGAAGAGTTGAAAGCAGAATAAATACCAAGAAGTTCTGCATTCAGATGACATGAATTAAAAACTTCTAAATTAGTTTCTGATGTTACAATTCAGTTAGTGTTGTGGCATTTAAGAAAAACTGCATTAATCACTATTCATTACAAAATCTACAGCCGCAGAACTTGAAATTGCTAATGGCAAAGTAACATGAGTCGAAATTAACCAAATTCACAATACCACTGAAAAATAAACTGTCCAAATGAGGCCTGTTCAGAGTAAGAAATTGCTGAAGTTTCAATGGAGAAAGAAACACCCTAAGTCTTTTTGGCAAACACACCCATAGTGAAACACAGCATAGTCTATGTGCCAACGATTCTGGACTCTCTTCAACATAAACTCTATTAAAAATAAATTTAACATTTCTAGTTTTTTTTCAGAGAAACAAACTGATGCTTGTCAAAGATCTAAAACCATAACAATCCATAAAAGTGACAAACACAACAGAATGTTTGTTTCATCCATGATTTAGTAAAATAAAAACAGTCTATAAGCAAAGTTCTGTGGCTTTTGTCGTGCATAATTTTGTCGATTTCATTACCATTACTGATTTTACTTTTAATGTCTCAAAAACAGACGACTAGCAATTGAATGGCGTTCTGTCAAAGCCGCATGTTGGAACAAACTGAGACGAAATGGCAAACAAACGGCAAAATGTGTTTCTGACAAATAAATGAGAAGCATGATGATGTAGAATAAAAATTACAATCTAAATAGCACAATGCTCAGTACACTTTGAAGGGGTACTTTGAAGGTACTTCACACAATAGCAAAGCCAAATCCAATTACCAGAAATTTAAACTACGAAGTCTGTTTCCCAAAATGAATGTGTTTGACCTTGTACACTAAGTAGGAGGAACTTACCAGTCATTTAAACGGATCTTGTCTTCAATTAAGTCAGTCTTAAAAATGATAGTAAAATTAAAATCTTCCTAAAAAGAATATACATGTATGGTCTTGCACACTAAGCAGGACAGAGGCAATTTGACCAGCTGATTTGCAAGTAATTCATTCATTCTGAAATTTATATAGCACCCTTTCAAGAAAAGCACTCACAACTCCAGTGCGCCCAAAAAGAACAGTAATTTAATTTAAGTGTGATGAGTAAGGCCAGTCCAGATCACTGGAGCCACCACAAAGAAAGCTTGATTCTTTATAGCGGCCTTAAGAGTGAAAAGAACCAAGAGAACAGCCTTATCCCCCGCAACACCATTAAAACAAATACCTTCAATTAGGTCAGCATAAAAGGATGTGAGTAAATTTAAATCTCCTTGACATGAATGCGCTTGGCCTTGCACAACAAGTAGGACAGGGTCAATTTGACCTGAGTTAGAAGACATTTAAACAGATGCTTTCAATTAGGTCAGCAAACAAAATCCAGGAAATCTAAATTGATCACCATAAAATGACTGTGCATGCATGGACTTGCATGCTAAGCGCAACAGAGGCAATTTGCCGTAAAAAATCGGCCAGCATAGCAAAATAAAGTATATTTACTATCGATTGCTAAGTACTGCGACCCCCAGTGGTCCCCCACCCCCCACCACTCCCCACCCACCCACCCCCACCCGACAACCTCCTATTACTACAATTACTCACTGGTAGACTAACCTTGAAATGAAGGCTTGGATTTAGGTCAAAACCAAACAGACTGTTCAACAAGTAGAAAGCTCTGTAACTCTCATGCAATACCATCACAATGTATCCGTCTGCATATATTATATAAGCGCTTCACCAAAAAGATTCTGCTTCGTCTGTTTACATTCATCTCACTTTGTATGTCTACGAAATCTCTTCAAGTATGTTGAGGTCACAAAGTTCTGTGTGTGTAGTTGCAGTTTAACGCCACTGTGCATGTGATCACAAAGATCATTAGCGACACCCTCCTCCTTTATCCAGGCTCGGGACTGACACTGGCTGAGTACAACCAGTGGTGTGGTCAGGTCACAACTACTTGGTTGGCTTTGTTGAGGGTAAATGGACATTATCCCCCCTGGACACTATCCCCCCCCGGACACTATCCCCCCCCGGACATTATCCCCCCCGGACATTATCCCCTTCGGTTTTTCGTAGGACATTATCCCCCCCCCCGGACATTATCCCCCCTTCATGTACAAATCAGGGTAAGCGTCGTGAGGGTCGGTTAGGGTCAGGGTAAGCGTCGTGAGGGTCGGTTAGGGTCAGTGTGAGGGTCGGTTAGGGTCAGTGTAAGTGTCGTGAGGGTCGGTTAGGGTCAGTGTAAGCGTCGTGAGGGTCGGTTAGGGTTAGTGTTAGGGTTAGTGTCGTCATTAGATGAATGAACGAATAGGAATCGTATACAGTCAGTAGGCCCACAAAGGTTTGTTAACGTGATTTGAACTTCGTAGACTTATTAGCGTCAATCATTTTTAGGTAATAGACTGGGGGGGATAATGTCCTACTTCGGGGGGGATAATGTCCGGGGGGGGGATAATGTCCGGGGGGGATAGTGTCCGGGGGGGGGATAATGTCCAGGGGGGATAATGTCCTACAACCTTTGTTGAGAACGTAGCTGTGTGTATTCATAGAAGGGTTGTAGGACATTGTCCCCCCTGGACACTATCCCCCCCGGACACTATCCCCCCCGGACATTGTCCCCCCCGGACACTTTCCCCCCCGATTTTTCCTAGGACATTATCCCCCCCGGACAAAATCCCCCCCTTCATGAGACTTCGAAAGTTCTTCATGCCATTTAACTTGTAGGCCTAACTACCTCTGACCTCTCCTTTCGAAATTAAATTCAAAACAGTAGAGAAATGAACGAAAGTGAGTCGATTTGAACTAAACGAATGAGAATCGTATGTAGGACCTATTTGTTTAGTGTCTACAAGAAATGTTTGTTAACGTCAGTTAGGCTACGTCTAACCTTCGTCGTTTTACAATAGAGTAGATGTCAATGCCAATTAGTGCCAGTAGGGATAGAACTAGATTTGAACTAAACGAATGAGAATCGTATGTAGGACCTATTTGTTTAGTGTCTACAAGAAATGTTTGTTAACGTCAGTTAGGCTACGTCTAACGAATGTCAATCGTATATACATCCTTCGTAGAGTTATTATTACATTTACGCGAGATGTTAGACGATGTTTTGGTGCATTTATTATAGGAGAACTTTACGCCTATGGGGGGGATAATGTCCTACCCCGGGGGGGATAATGTCCGGGGGGGACAATGTCCGGGGGGGATAGTGTCCGGGGGGGATAGTGTCCAGGGGGGACAATGTCCGGTTACCTCATAGAAGACACCTCCCCATGAAAAGGAATCATATGCAAGAAATCTGTATCTGTGTCAGGTCACATGGGGTTATTCACTGAAAAGGAGGACTGGTAGATTTCCATGAAGACATTCAAATAAACAGACGGTGGTCTAGTTTTTCAGTAGATCTCATCAAGACATCAAAGAAAGACATTAAGTCCACCTGCACCTAATGCAATATATACTGATCAAGAGATGTCAGACCAAGAATTACTGTTCTGTATAAAATCAAATGAACACTAACCCTAACTACAGGGAGCAGCAGACCTGACCAATGACCAAGGACTATGGAGAGCATTCATTGTACACATTTCTGCCAGGAAATGATGATGATGATGATGATGATGATGATGATGATGATGATGATGATGATGATGATGATGACGATGATGAGGATAAAACAAGGCATTGGTAGAGAAGGCTTGGAATTCAAACATGGTCCACAGTGCGATATCATAATAATATTTACTTCTTATTCATTTATTTAAGGCACCTACTACTAAGAAAAGCCAATAAATCTGAATATTTGGTGCAAATTATAGTATTAAATGAAGTCAGGTAAAGGCTAGAGTAAAATGGTGAGTCGTGACTAGTGACTTAAATAACAACAGTCAATTGGCATATATGTCTCCTCTATTAATTATACATGCATACATCTAAATACAAGGAGTACACAGCAGATGAAAGCACAGGAAGCCCTTACAATTGTCTCAAAACTAGGCTCTAAAAACAGGCCAGCATCAGAGGAACAACGCAACGCAGATACGCAATGCAACATAAGGTTAGCAACGTAGCAAGATCTGATGGAAGGCCGATATTCTTCACAAAAACATAATGGTCATTGAAATATGCAGCAATCAAATAAAGAAAGAGTAATTTCAATAAACAATTCACAGAATTCATAGACATGCTGTTATGTTGTTATTGCAGGGTCAACAGAGACCATCAGTGGCAACACTAGTGCCACGAATAATCCAACACTTACAAACAGTGCACTCGAAAAAAGGAAACCAAACAGAAAACGAACAGTCATTACTAAATGGAAGACTCATGACTTGATACACAATATCAAAATAAAAAATAGACATCGACTCTCAATCGCTCATGTCATGCCAACCTGATAGTCTGCTGTTCACAATGTTGAGTAATGAATAGAATATCAAGTAAGCAGCTAAAAATACATTCGCATACTTGCAACAGATTTCCACTGCTAAACAACTGTCCAAAGTATGCACAAGATTTTTTATTCTACTACATATCCATTTGCATAGCTGTGCAAATTATTCAAGGCCCTAAGGGTGATTAATAGACACAAACATATAAAACAATGCAATGGTTCTCAACCAGGGTTCTACTAGTGTCCACCATGGTTTTGCTACAGACTGCCCAGCAGGCACACCAAACGAGCTTAATCCTTTGAGAGAAGGAATGTTAGAGACAGAACTGTAAACACTCCTCCTCCTTTATAGATGCCCATATTTATTAGCCCCAATCAACCTTTCACCCTGCCACATCTGACACCATTGTTGACCTATAAATGAAAAGTTCTGCAGCCATGCAATTACACAATGAATTAGAAACTGCCTCTGATGATCAATACTTCAGTCTCAATTTGGGATCTTTGATCTTTGTCAATAACCCAACTGTCCTGATGGGAGGGATAGGGAAACCCCCCACCCCTCTATGTGAAAATAGTGTTAGAAAGGAATTCTCAAAGCAGAAATGAATTGGGAACAGAAATTCTGACACTGAAGGTATTTTCAACATGTTCAAACAATTCTGCTACAGACCTCATTCAGGGACAACTCCGATGGTTTGGTCACATGGAACCAGTTGACCGAATTCCACCACAATTACACAATTATGCACAACATGCAAGATTGGAAGGAAATAGGCAAACAAGCAATTCATTAGACTGACACAAGAAATGCAGACATAACAAGACTTAAGTTTACCAAAAGAGAAGTCTAAACTTGACATATGACTGAGAAATCTGGAAATCATTTATTCAATGCCTTTACGACCATATAAGACCTGAACTCAGGCTGGTGTCAGACAGAATGGATGATGATGATGACATTTTTCAAATTACTTTGAACACTAAGGTTCAGTTTAGTCTTAAAACAGTCAAAACACTCTAATGTATATTTATGCTTTTTCAACCTACCCATATGGTACACTTGATCGAGTAAGTTAGTAACTTAGGTCAAACACTTGCACACACAATAAGTGTCACCTATTCTAAGCACCAGTAATGTTGTTACGCACAGTGAACTCCACCATTGATTTTTTTTAACAATTTACAGCTGATAATCATATTATCTGAAGAGCGGTCAACAATGCAGACAACAACAGATCATCTGTAGACATACAACGCACATTCAATATTCACAACAGATCATCTGTAGACATACAACGCACAGTCAACATTCACAATGTCAGATCTCATCTGCAGACATACAACGCACATTCAACATTCACAATGTCAGATCTCATCTATAGACATCGCACAACGCACATTCAACATTCCCCTGAACTCTATCTTAGGCAAACAATAATGTCACCATCATGCACAACAAATAACAAAGGGGATCAACCCAACCTTTTTTTGCACTCTGCAAATTAGATTGACCTTTGTGTACATGTATGGATAAAACTTAAGTTGCAGATGCTTCCCCAAGAGACTTTGCACCTGCGTAACTGCTATCAAATGTATCTCAATCCTAACGCTGACAATCTGAGTTCAAGTGGTCTGACAGTTCCTCTAAGCTCCTACAAAACACGGAATTTCACTCTCTACTTCCTTCTCTCCCATCTAATCTAGTATCAAGGATACTAGACATTGAGTCATCAGTGACTCAACAACGTCTTTAAAACTGCAAATACCCTGGTAGCTGCAAAATGTCTGATTCAACTCAGAACAATTCAACAGAGCTGCTCTACTTTGGATTCAGCATCATGCAGACACTGATATACATTCTGATCTTACTAGTTATTTAAATTACCCAAACTCTAATTATGGTCTCCCTGAGTGCACAACTGCCTCCTAAGAATATATATAACAATGCCGCGGCTGCATAAATTGTAAGCAGCATCCGACCTTAAAAACCCACAGAGAAAAGCAATAATTTCTCACTTGTGTGTAGCACCAGTTCTCGGCCATCGGGCAAAGTAGGTCCATTGGCGGAGGCGTTGGCACCCGAGCAACAGCCATCGTCGTATCAACACGTCCATTGTCGCCGTTGCCATCCATTGTTGTGAACGGTTAAAACAACATGTGACACAGTCTGGAAAGAAACAAAAGACCGATTTCATGCATAAGAAATGGCATTCATATTAGCAGAAGATGCCTTCAAAAAACCTATATAAAGGAATTGCTGAATCTTCTAAATCCAGTTTGATGAGTCCTGAAATGTCAATCTAGTATAATAATGTGCAGCAAATGATGCAGAAAAACAACAACGATGCTGGATGTCTAGCAATCTTTCTTCATTTCAGACACAGCACGCGGTGGTGTAGTGGAGGCGTCGTTGCCTTGGAGTCGGAAGGTTCAAGGTTTGAATCCACCCTCAAGCCACCGCGCAGGGACCTTGCGCAAGTCCTTCACTCGCAATTGCTCAGCGCTTCGGCATGAAACTCTGATGCAGCGTCCACTCTGCATGTGGGAGCACCTCTGAGTAGAGAGAGAGCATGAAGGGGCACTATAACAAGTGCACATACAAACAATACACACAGCCTACACTAACCAAATAATTATATCTTACAATGGCACCAGCAGAAACTCAGAGAAACTATACTACATAAAATAAATAATCAGAAAGCCAAAAATAAATAAAAGGTTCTAAAACTTAATCTAAACGAAACTACTTAAAGACGAACGCTTTGTCAAAATAATTATCCCTGTCTAATCATGTAAAACAATGACAATCAGTGCACCATAAACTCAAATGCACACAACAAAACCGATCTATTATACAAATGTAGAAATAAAAAGAGGTCAGCACAGCTTTTGGTCGGAAAACGTTGTCCCCAGACATGCTAGAAATACCAGAAAAAAACCATTTCATCAAATCTGGGTTAATAATACGGCCATAATGTCGGCAAAGCGACCACAGCAGCAGCAGTAGCAGCAGCGGTCGGTCGCATATTGGTTTCACGGTCCCTAGATATACACACACACGCGCGCTGGCAAACAGGGATATTAGATCGCTCTCCTCAGCTCCAAAAATAATATACAGTCGACTTCACCTCCAGACAATTGATACGTCGTCAGTCTGAAGTGATTTCTTCAGTTAAATATATGTCGATCATAAAACACCTGAATCAGGTTTCTAGCGTACTAACTCTTTTACAAAAAATAAACTAATTTCCAAGGTTACGATCTCTGTTATTTTAATCACATCATGCAGGACTAAAAATTACAGGACATTCAGACTACTCATAAGTACTAGCAACATTTATGCCAATCTGCAATCAAACGTAAGCAATAACACTTGTAGTCAATTACTGATCTATGTAGTCACTTAGATTTGCAACAAAGTTGAGCATCTTAAGCAAGCACATAAGACTAGGTAATACACTTGTAAAATAAATATTTTTTCAACGTTATGGTATATATCAAGAATGAAAATGTAAAAAATTGCTTCAAGTTGTCAGACTAGCGTCTAATTGAGCAGAATGGTAATTAAATTAAACAGAGACCATAACCTTTAGGCAACCGGAAATTGCAGATCTTCACAACAAAGTCAAAATGGCTGCTCATATACTGCAACATGTTGTAGTCAAACAGAAATTTTATAAAGCAGACTATAAAAATGTTACAGTACAGGAAAAGATAACTGTAACAGCAAATGACAAAATGTCTCCTCTATACTAGATTCCATTGAAAACTGTATACGTCAAATCAGAGTCTAAAAAGTTAATAGTATAAGAGCTTATTTAGCAACAGCCAGCTAATGATTGTTGCTAATGTCCATGCTTATCAGACACATCCATACAACCTATTACACCCCACGTAACTTACAGGTCATGTACGGAACCAAAAGAATAATTACCATCCTGATGGTTAACCAGGACTCAAGAGGACTGCCTGAACCTCACCAGATGTGTAATGGTCTTTAGCACCTAACACCAGCAATGCTAATCGTACCAAGAAGTTGTTCTTCATTGCAGCAAATGACTTTTAAGTTGAAACATCTAAGTGTTTCAGCAGGCAGCAATTTGTAGTGATATTAATAACAAACCTAGCATATACGTATACATCAAATTAAACACGTTGAGTGTCTGCCCAAGGTCAATACATTTTCTACATGATCACAATATACACAGCATTCAGTGCAACTGAATGAATAGCAGGTATAATCCCTGGAGGCAAATGCCAAGTTCAGAATAATTTACTGACACTTCACACTAACAAATAACAAAGTAGAAGAGTGCACAGTCCCTTAATTCAAACCCAGAGGAGGAAGCCATGGATACAAAATGCTAACTGACTTCATGGTTTTCACCTTGGCAACCCAGGGCAGGGTATGGGCCGTCTCACCACCTGATCTTACCATTTATGGTCTGGTGTATAAATAGGCATAAATTCACTAATCACTGAGTTGAATAAAAGGTGCACATGAAGACACACTCATAAAACAATTTTCTGCCCTCACAAGGGGAATTTTAAGCTACAACCTCTTGGTAAACAGTCCAGCATGCTAACTAATAGACCAAAACACTGCTTCTAATCTAGAGCTTTATAAAAATGCATCACAGCAGATAAACAGATTTTCAGCATCTTGCCGCCACATAATGCTAGATGCCAGAAGCTTTTTTGTGCGGCACTTGATGGCGCCATAAAAACGATCAGAAACATATTGTATACAATGTATAATTGTAGACAATGTATATTGTATACAATGTATATTGTATTAGCCATTAGCCACTACCAAGCAGATACATGTTCAGGAAAGTACAGCAACAGTTAGTCAATGATATCCTTCAGATCTGTCCAAAGTAATTCAGATCAGTCGTTTGCTGTGCCAACTGCACATGTTTCTGCTATTCATATTCATTGTCAAAGATTCTTACACATTCAGGACACAACACTCTGAGAAATTCTACTGTTTCATAACAGTTGGGTCACAGTGACTTACTCCAGATCAGAGATAATAGACTTATAAAGAAACCACAGTAATGTTCCTATTGCCGTTTAAGGTGTGGTGTACTTAAAATGCCATGAGATGTAGCAAGTGTCTAGATTATATGCACACTTACAAGAAGTGTCTGTCTAGAAACTTTAAAAAACATGGCTCCTCTGGAAGCTTAAGCTGCGTCACTTGTGACCTGATTGTCCAAATGCCTCAAGTTTACATGGCTCACAATACTTTGAGGTTAACTATTGTTAGTAAAACCTACTAGCCTTGGTCTTTGCAGACATTAAGTAACAGTATGTTATCAGAGATTCAATAGACCTGTGTAATGTGTGTATTGAGGGCAAACTGAAGCACGCAAGTCATAAATCTAGCATGAGTTTGATGCTTGAGCCTCTTCATAATCAAACTTTCACAGTACAGTAATTAATGTTTGCAAAAAGAATATAATATATTCTTTTTGCAAACATTTTGTCTTCGTTAGCGTTATGGCTTCAACAATATTATTGTTGAAGCCATAACGCTAACGAAGACAAATTGCCAAGTCAATGCATATCAAATATCATGTGCCAACAGCCCACTTATCTGATTACTTCAAAAGATGTGCAAATATTAATTGAAGACCAAGGCTAGTAGGCTTCACTAACAACAGTTAACCTCAAAGTATGGTGAGCAATGGAAATCTGAAGAAAATTGGACAACCAGGTCACCTTGCTCAACAAAAGCATGTATCCACAACCAAATGGTTGAAACCAAGACATAAAACTCCCATAATGAAGATGGAGACCAGTGCCTGTACATATAAATGAATGCATTAGTTGCATATAATTAATAAGAAATAATAATAATAGGTTGGGTCAAGAGCATTCCTGAGTACCTGGTAGTAACCTTGAAGGGGTGCTATATAAATCTCTATTATGAATGAATGAATGAATGAATGAATGAATGAATGAATGAATGAAATCAATGAATATAATGGTACTGGCACCTTCTTCTGTGCAACAGCATGTAACAGACTGCATAGAAACAAAATTGCGATTCAATTCAGTCAATAATAAAACTAATAAAAAAACTTCTGCAGATCTCAGAAATGTGCAGAATTACACTGTAATTTGCAGATAGGAAATTTCAGACTAGTACTGAGCTTTAAATTGACAAAAATTCATATGTCATTCAAGGTACTGCTTTTGCTGTACAAACATTAAACATGTACTTCAAAAATATTTACTTCTAACGTTCATATAACATGTAGATTGTAGATGCATCAAATAAAAAACATATTTTTAGCCACTTAAACTGATAGCAAAAATAAGTCTATTGTGCCTTAAGTAGTGTTTATCGGGCATATTGACTAGGCCTTAAAAAAATGTTGTGTTTCCGGTAACAGAGCTAAAAAAATTGGGTAGGTAGGTCGGAAAATATTTTTATTTTGGTAAAATATTTTTATACAGTGATTATCCGAAAAATTATACTCCACGACTTTTTTGCACAAAGGTACACGCTGCAACAAAGTACGTGTTCTAAGCAAGTATAAACTGCCTATTTCCCGACTGTCTGCATCTAAAACTGCTCTAGAAAGCAGTCATAGTAATTTCATTTTGTTGACGTCTTTTCTGTTATGTCAATACAAATGTTAAAAAAATATTTTAAAAATTAAAAAAAAAAAGTTTTAGAAATGTTTTCTTTAAATAATTTTTTACAAAATTATTTGAGTCGCAGCAATAAAAGAGGGTCGATCGGGTTACCGGAAACACAACATTTTTTTAAGGCCCTAACATTGACTGATCATTGCTCCCTTATTTTGATCCATTCTGAACACACCTCCATTGAGCCTGCTCAGAGGCATTTTGAGCCCAGACACAGCTAAACAGCTCAATAAGATTTAAACAGTTGGCGGAAACAAGCATAATGTTGTTGCAATGGACAGCAAACACAGCGCAAGTGGGAGCACATACATGTACCGACCTCAGCTACTACCACCCACCTCAGTCAATTCACGAGATACTAGACATGCAATCGCTTATAACAACAATAATTCCACCACTGATTACATGACATGAAATGGACTACACGCGCACGCCATCAGGTACAATAACAAACAGCCAGTGCAACAACAACTGACCCTCATGCAACAATACATTGCAAAACAGGAAAACAAACTGTCACTGCCTGCTGTGTGCATCTACATAGGCAATAGAAACAAAACTCAATCTCCAGTGTTACATGACCAACACACGAATGCATTCATTCAGCCAGGAAGAGCAGCCACACAAAGCTCATGATATCATAATAATAAATCACTTGCAAACAACAGACCTCAGCTGCTGCTTAGCACAAGCTTCTCTTAAACTCAGCTGCAGCACAGAGGACCTGATCTCCACCTTTGCCATAAATCACCTATGGTCTGGACATGGAACAGTGCTGCCGAGTGATATTAGTGAGGCAGTAATCAGCCTACACCCCTTCTCCCTGTTATAAGATGCTGGCTCTGCTCTCTCCAACCATTACATAGGGTCCAGAAGACAATGTATGAGGGTCAACAAATTTTTTAACTGCGTCAAAACCACCCACCCGAAACATGATGACTCGAAAATTCAACATCTTTTTCCACCCACTTCTCAAAAAGACTTCTCAAAAAGGCAACCTCCTCTTCACAAGACTTACTATTTCTACTCTAAGTTTCATTTCCTTGACCTTGATAAGCGCCAGTCTGCTCTTGAAGTGGTGCCATATATTTTTAATGTCAATTACAATATAGCACTGGCACTTCGCGTGCTGCGCAGTGCACAACAACCATTCACTGTTTTAAGCTTCCAATAATTCCCTTTGACAATTCCACTCCAGCTCCTTCTCTGTAAACTACTGTCATCCACTTCTGGATATCCAACATGTAAGGCTTTATAAATTTGGAACATCTCCAAAACCGAATTCCTTCCGCTCTGCTTAAGCCAGTCGTGCAGCTTGAACTGGTTTCTGATACTCAGTTGAGTGGATCAGCTGTCATATTTTGCATCGAGTATGGTAAGTACAAAAGCTGGGAGCCATACTTTACATTTAAATTCTGCTTTCACAGCATATTCTTTGCAAGCTCGGTAGCCCTAATGTTAGTGTTCGCCACTTTCACCCCCCCCCCATCATTCAGCTGAACAAGGTTTGTTCTCTGTCCCTTTTGCTCTGAGTAGCCCCCCTTGATAGAAGAGGTGCTATACATATTCATTTAAATAATGAATGAACGAATGAATAAATAATAAAGCAACAGAATAGGTCTTGCATTGCAGCATTTTCTTAAACGGATTGATTCCACTGGCCAAAATCTTGCAACATCTGGTCATCTTACTTACTATCGTTTACTTTCAATGGCATCACAAACACAAATTAAGCACAAAATACACACACTTTAGAACTCCTTGGTCAAGGCTAAATGAAATCACCCATATTCCAATACATCACAAGTTTCCAAACTGTAGATACCGGATACTGCACTGGATTTAAATGCAGTTCACATGTAAAGAATCCAGTATCAGTCTAGAGAGTAGGCGGTCAAATCATCTCACGCCTTTGCTCAGGCGTAGAAAAAAAATTGTTGTGTTTCCGGTAACCCGACCGACCCATTTTTACGGCCGCGACCCAAATATTTTTGTAAAAAAATGTTATTAAAAAAAAAATTTTCCCCCAAAAAATTTCCCCCCAAAAAATTTAAATTGTTTTTCAAAAAATATTTTTTTAACATTTGTATTGACCTAACATAAGAGACATCAACAAAATGAAATTAATAGGACTGTTTCTAGAGCAGTTTTAGGTGCAGACAGTCGGGAAATAGGCAGTTTATACTTGCTTAGAACACGTACTTTGTTTCAGCGTGCAAAAAAGACTAGTGGGATATACTTTTTCGGATAGTCACTGCATAAAAATATTTTACAAAATAAAAATATTTTCCGACCTACCTACCCAATTTTTTTTAGCTCTGTTACCGGAAACACAACATTTTTTTTAGGCCTCACAACCGAAGTCCATAAAAACAGCACTTGTCCATTCATATTATGACTCTAACTACGCCCCAAAAACCAAAACAGCTTTTGGTTTCTCAGCTTTTCCCTGTCCCTGACCCTGGCTCAGGAATTTACTACCTCTACCCAACTAGGTTTGTGATGTCTAGTTCAGGCGTGATGATATCACATCTGTTTTTAATTGCTTACTTCAGCAACCATGTTTCAGCATGTCTTAGCAACCAACATCACAGATCATCATCATCACTCCTTCAGACGACCTTCATTCTGACCTTCACTCTGTTCAAAGGATTGTGAATTTTAAATTTGTGTCATCATCGATTGATACACAATTCGTGAATTAGATTAAATTAGAATGAACTGCAGAAACATCAGTCAGCAAACTGAACGGCAGTTGAACTAAACCTGCTGATCAATGTTCAACATCACAAATCATATTAAAGTCAAATATCTGACCATCACAATCTAATCAGTTGGCCGTGGAGTCAATGACAAAACATCATGCAGCTGAAAATGCAAAAGTGCAGCTTCACAAATGGAAGCGAATTGATTGTGAATTAATATTTATAAATATAATTGTATGCATACTGCACTGTATAGCCATTTCTATAGCAATAATAACAATATCTGGGCCTTTCCAGACTTTTGATTTTAAATTAGGTCAGAGTGAAGACCCTGATAGTGATTCTGTATACCTGGAAGCAAAACAAAAACCCAAAATCAATCATAATATTTGTTTATTAATTCAAACCGAAAAACACAGTGGAATCAAGGGAGTTGAAATACAGGTCTACCATGCAGGGGGTGATAATTAATAGTCAACTATCTATGATTTATTTTAACTCAGCCATTGCTTTGAAAGAACTATGTTTTGATCAATATCTAAAGTGAATAAACACGTGATGAATATATATATATAGATTATATATATATTATATATACATACAAGGTTCGATGTGCTTGCGCATACAGCATACGAATGATATATCGATCAACTTGACAAACTTCTGACTGCAAGTCATCAAAGCAGCATGCGACTCAATGAACGGCCGTTCGAGCAATCGTTACGATGGTCTTTGCATATTACGTTAATGTAATGTATTAATGTCGAGGCCATTCAGTAGCACTCCCAGTGTGATATCCCCTTAAAAATGGTCTTAAGAAGAGAGAGAGAGAGATGTAGATAGTGATCCTGAAAGCAGATTACGTAAAGCTACACATTACACGATCACATAAACGGTTGGATTTTGTGGATGAATAGCAATGTTTGCAGTTTCAAGTGAAATAACCATTGGATTCGTTACAACCAGTGCACAACACTTTCTCACCTCAGAGCACTCTGCGCAGGAGCATCCAATTTGATAAAGATTGCCTTTCTAGAAAAATAAGGCATAACAAATACACTGGTTGATGTATTTAGTGGAATACAAGTAGCATAGGGTGACTAGGATCTTTGCATTATAAGAAGTTGAAATGATAAATATAAATGACAATTCTACCGTTGACTCATGTCTCAATGAGCATATATTATTCAGGCCTTAGGTGTCAATTTGTATTCTTTTCCCACGCTGACAAAAGAATAAGCGTGCAGTGCGACAGTCATACTGTGTACAATTCTGAATGTCGAGGATACTTTTTCTGACAAGACAATTTTTAAACAGTTTTTTTTATAAGACTATTGAAGATACACAACTCTAAGTGCATAGTGCATACAGAACAGAAATTTTGTGCAATGCTCCAACTGCAACTGTATAAATTACAACCATTGTAAATGTGAAGTAGACAAGTACGGTAAGTACCAGTTTCAAATTACCATCTCAATTTTCATTTCATAGATTAAAACATTTTCTCTTTGCATAGAAGTGAAAAATTCCTGCCTACCTCATCGGTTAGCCAAGTCTAATGTTATGATTAAACATCAACTTGCGTGAATTCGTGAACTTGGTACTACTACTAAAAAAATCTGTTAACTACACCTGTGGGACATCAGTTGTAAACTTATTCAAAGCGTCTATGCATTGGTTTGTGCATGACACAACAATCACCTGGACTATATTGTAATAACGTCCTTGCAGTGCCACACACAATATTTCAACAACAAAATGCAAAATGTTTTTTGACTGACATCACAAGGGTTTGTGTTTCATTGGCCAAGGTCAGATAGCAAGTCATAAAATGGCAGGACTCAGTTGGTTAGCTTGATCAGCTCGTAGCACAAAAGAGTATGAGTCTGAGCCTTGACCATTTGAAGCAGTCATTGTACAAAATGTACAGAGCCTCTGCAAATCAATCTCCTTCACTCAACAAATGCTCAGCATCATTTATGTTCTGTCACATTCACATGGTGATGTGTACACTTTTGAACTTTGGAAGGAGGACAATAACAAATGCAGTTGTATTGTCTGAATTGATGATGCAGCAGCCGTAGACCCACTGGCTGCCTTTGCTGTAAAAAGTTGACTTGATACTAGCCAAGCCCATTTATAAGTGCCAATATGGTATGGTGCCAAATTACCTCTTCAAATTTTGTTTTCCATCCTGTGCTGTTTCTGGCTGATTTACGGTGTGTACCATACAGGACTGCCATACAGGGCTGTGGAGAGGGAAAAATGGGGGCATGCATGCATATATCCAGGGTCCTGCAACTCTAAGGGGCCTGGGCTAGGTAGTTATATCCAAAGCTTATGATTTGTGCCTTCTAAAGTACAATATCACAAAGACTTACCCCAATTAGTGATGTAGCTTTTCCGGAAAGATATTTTTCCGGAAACTTTCCGGAAACTTTCCAGAAACTTTCCGGAAACTTTCCGTAGACCGAAAAATACATCTAACACATAATGTCACATTTTCCCTATCAGAAAACATATGAAAATTTGAGTTTTTAAAGTTCCTTTTATTGGCAATGTGGGAAATGTTCACCTTAAAGAATTAAAATGACCATTAAATGCTTTCATTAACACGTCAGAATATCTGGCAATTTGACATTTTGGCAGCTGCTTTGAGCCTGCTCAACTATTTCTTACACTGTGCTATTTAGGATTATATTGCAACAGTTAAATGGTGTTGTAAATTAGCTGAATCCTTGAAAGTAAGGAAAGAATGTAAGGGATTTCAGAAGTAATAAATTAAAGAAAATAATTAATAATTATGGACAGTAAATAAATAAATAAGGTTACATAAGATAATACAAAAAGGTTTTTCCTTGTCCACACACTGCTTACTCAAGGCAACAACTCATAGATAGACAATTTAAACCAAAACATATTCTTTGCTGCTTACCAAGAAAAGCAGATTTGAAAATAGATTAGTCTCACACTGCAATGGCATTGCCAATAACATCATATTTCAAGCATAAAATAATTGTATATAATTATGTAGGAATTAATCTGTTGCAGTACTTATTAAAACATTTGGTGTCTATAGTGTACTGAATCAATTGCTGTTTTTGTTTCATATTTTCAGAAGTAAAAAAAATAAGAAGAGTTAGGTGACCAAATCATAAAAATTTTCTTCATAATAACAGTGAAGTCTGATTGCAATTAATTCTTAATTGTATTGTCGGTGTATACACTAAACAGTAAGCAATAAGTGTCGTTTATTGAATGAAAAAATCAGCAATGACTAAATAATATAGCTTACAGTGATTGATGTTTAAGCATATTTATGGATTTAAATTGTTATTTAGTAATATTGTATTGATGGAAAAATATCGGAAATTTTTCGGAAAGTTTCCGGAAAGATACGTCGGAAAGTTTCCGAAAGTTTCCGGAAAGATATGAAACTTTCCGGGAAAGATTTCCGCCTCACAACACTAACCACAATCAGTTTGAATTTCAAATTATCAACAGAATAAAAAGCATACTGTACATATGTATAAATATAAAATCTTATCTGCAGGCACTTTTTTGTTTCAATCTGTCTCTAGAAAATTTTTCACGAATCTCTCTGTAGCATCATATTGTCACACAATTATTGATCCTCAATCATTTAATTGACATTCCTATCCCACAGCACAGAATGCTCAGTCATTGGACCACAAGAACAATGCAGTTTCTGTTAACAATAACACTTAAAGCCTATTTGTTTATCTATACCACATAACCTTGGACTTCTTAATGTTCTCATTGCTAAGCCACATAATAGTCGCTACATGCATGACTTGTATGTGAATATAATTAGATTGTTGCACCGGAATTTAAAGTTTAAAGTTTATTTATTCCACTCATAACAATACACAAAATTGTACACATGTATGACTACAAACAGACAAAATTATCAATCAAATCAAAATCCGCTTTATTGTTCAGCAATCTTCAAAGAAGAACAATTAGCACAATACCGGTAATTATATGCAAGCAGTGCCAACAGGAAAACCCAGAGGAAAACACCGTTTTGCTAACAAGGTCACCTAATTGTAAACATGTAAGACCAGTGGAGCGGTATTTAACAGAACAAACCATGTTTAACAATCTAAAGTACACTTTGTACAATAAGCTGGGAGAGTCAAATTCTAATACACCTACAAGACAGCGCCAAGCCTTTTCTACTGTGGGTCCCGCTATCTGGAATGACCTCCCACTAAACTTGCGACTTATGTCTAGACTAAATTCACCTGCTTTTTATAAGTCACTCAAAACCTATTATTATAGCTGTGGCTGGGCTGGGAGCACCTCTGAGTAGGTTTCTTGAAGAAGCGCTATATAAATTCCCGAAATGAATGAATGAATAATACTCTTCCCCAATATTAACTATATATTATCATTATAGAGGAGAACCAGAGGATAGGACTATAACTATAAATTCAAATTTTCAGTATTTTCTAAATTTAAGTATTTTCATGAGATGACCTTTTAGTCTGTTTTTAAACTGAGCAAGTTATTAAGACTTAGTGATCTCCAGTGGTAGGGAGTTCCAGAACACTGGACCAAGAACTGAATTATTGTCTAATCCTAGTGCACACACTAGTCATCACATTGATCGCACTTGTTAAGGAAATGTGCTTCATGACCATGGATATTGTTATTCTTGCAAAACCAGCTGGCAAAATGTCCTGGTAATAATTGCATACATGTGGGACTTGTGCATAAACACAAACACTTGGAGGCTATTAAATACTTTAGAAGAGCAAGATATAAAGATTTAAAAATAGGCATTGCGTATGTGCTCAAAATGCTAAGCCAACAAACACGCTAAGCTTATCGCATGAACAATAAGTAAATTTATATAGATGCCCAAATGAGATTGCCGCAGTAAGATATATGGATTAACATATAATATAGGTTTACAATCTTGAGCATTTTTGGCAGACAATATCTTACACGAGATATTATGCGTATATTTTTAGCTAGTTGTCCGACAATGTTAATAATATGTTGTGGCCATGATAAGAGTTAATCTACATGAACATCCAGAAATTTGACTGCGGTGACTGATTAATTATTAATACCAATGATGATTGGATACTCATGCTCAAGTGCCAATTTCCTACTTGAGCTAAATAGGATATGATTCGTTTTATTTATATTTCAAAGATAACTTATTCGCATTGAACCATTTATTCACCTCAAAGTCAAGTTCAACATTTAGTTCACTTACGAGATCAGTCAGTTTAGACCATACAAGAGTGAGTGTGGAAAGAGAAAAAGCTTGAGTGTTCTTATCGTGTCCTCCTCACATAATATTCAAAAGATCACAGGTAGGCTAGCCGACCGTCCAAATATTTATTTAGCATCGTAAATTATTCGCTAAGCTGTTGCAGCACTGTTATTTTTAAACACTCCAACTTCCAGTCTGGCAAGAATCCTTCTCATCGATCCAGCTTCCGTTTAGGCAACAATTCACTTCATCAATTTTACTTCTATTTCGGCAGCAATTATTTTTCATCAATACAACTTTGATTTTATTAAAAGTCATTGTTTATTAATTCAGCTTTGATTTCTATGAGATTTCTTTCATAAATCTCACTTCTGTTATTTTTATCAATCCGACTTCTGTTTATATCAAGAATTCTTTCCTTCAATCCATCTTGTATTCGACCAATGCTAAAACTCATGCAATGGCAAATAATTTACGACGTTAAAATACACGTTTACTCTAGATGGTTGCTGTTTTGAAGAAGGTTTTCCAGCTTCTGTGTGAATGTGAAGGTTAAATTCTAGAATGGCTCGGTAGCAAGTAAACAATATAGTGGCCACAGATCAGCGCAGAATAGAGCGCTGTCACATGAGGCGATCAATAGCCCAATGTTTCCAACAGCCTACAGCAATAAATAGCCCAATGTTTCCGCGAAAGTAAGCACGTCAGAATGATATAATTTAATAATTAGAAGTAAATAATTAAAAGTTTTATAATTTTACAAAACACGAGAATAATGGTTCTAGGACTTTACTCCCGGTCCATTACCCTCTGCTATTACCCCCCCTCCAATTGGCACAGAAACGGAATAAAAAGCAATTAAACACGTGTTACAAATTATATGTATTAGATTGATGATTTCAGTAATGTATTTCAACATGTATTTTCGTTAATCCAGCTTCGATTTCAGGTCTAAAAATACCTGCATCCATCTTCCATTTGAGGTCCCTAAATACCTTCATTTTAATTATTTACTTCTAATTATTAAATGGATAAAATATTATTCTGACGTGGTTACTTTCGCGGAAACATTGGGTTATTTATCGCCGTTGGCGGTTGGAAACATTGGGCTATTGATCGCCGCACGTGACAGCGCTCTATTCTATGCTGATCTGTGGCCACCATATTGTTTACTTGCTACCGAACCATACTAGAATTTTACCAATGTGAACTAAGTACTGCATTTTGTAAGGTTGGTGCTTTGTTCCAAAGTTGGAATTGATAGCATTTAAGCTACAAAGTGCAACTACCTGATGCACGATTATATTCTGTATAATATTCTGCTTTGCAAGATGCCAATTTTACAAAAGACGGCGCTAACTGGCAATGTTTAAAAGTAAGCTGCGAGAAGATGTGAGGAAGAAAGTTGGAAAAAGAAGAAAACGGTAGGGCATATAGGTCGTGGCTGCATGGCCTACACGAACTAAGCACAAATCAACATATTTCACGATTAGTTTCAAATACTCTAGTCATTAAAAAGTTATATGTACTTTAGTATTTAAATAGTGACCAATCGATTTTTTAGAAATTCAGACGCTTGTTTTACGGAAAAAGGTCATATTTCTATGAAAGGTAAACGTAGTTTCCCAGACAAAGAATCTAACACTGACCTCAACTGCGATTCAAACACCAAAAAAGGCGAAGGATTCACAACCTCCAAGCGCGGTATAATAGTTGCTTCCAATACAGCGATATTTTTTTCAATTTACTAATAATATAAACAAACTTATCGACTTAAAAATCCGGTCCGCAAATCAACTGAATACCAATCGCGCACGACTACGGCTGTTTATTAGTGTTTCTTCACCTTCGACAGACGACCTAGAGATGAACTCAACTGACCCGACCCATAAAACACCACATAAAAATTATAACTATGATAACCTGCTTACTCACCGAGTTTAACGCAATCCTAAAAACTTCAGCTAACTTATTCTAACTTATTAACTTGCCACATTTAATAACTGCACTAAACCTTAAAATATATTTTGCGCTGTAAGGCATGTCTTATCGCCCATTTTGCGCAAGTAAGAGAAATGTTGTAGCGCATTAATACATAGACCCAAGTTTTTGGAAGGAGAGCAAGGGACAGAGATAGATGGAGGAAATAAAACAGGTGTCGTAAGCTCTGGTCACCGATCCGCAGTAATGAGGATGGTCAAGATGATGATGATGATGCTCACTGCTCAGTCAGATTCGAAAGAGGTGCTCAGTCAGTTGAATAAGCGGGTTCACCATCTCAGTGACCTATTAGCCTATAGGCCTATGGACTAGCCCACTCTTACGGACAACCCTTTTGACTCAACGCAGCGATCGTGATTGAATGGAAGCTGGAGTGATGAAATAATCCTTGCTAAATATAGAAGCCGCGGATTGATGAAAAGAATTTTGCTGTTTTGTGGAAATACCTTTAAGTTTGTCCTTGTAACCTAATGTAGACTAGGTTGCGCGCTTTAGTCGCTAGTCGGCGCGCATTTGTCGGGCAAATTTTGCAGTCCGCATTTTTTAGCGCGCTTTTGTCGGCGCGCTTTTGTCCAGCGGCTAATGACGGCACACATTGTAGGCTTACTTGTGTGGCTGTTCTGAGTTTTGGCTTTTAAAAATCAGAGCTCTATCGATCGTACCCTGCCGACAGAGTCTTGGTCTCGAGACGCCTCGAGACAGGTTTTATGTCTCGGTCTCGGAGCTTAATGCCCTGGTCTCAGTCTGGGTCTCGAGGTCGCTGTCTCGACATTTTGGAAATCGGTCAAAGTCTTGTTCCTTTGGAAGTTGTGTCCATATAGTTAGCTGTTCTCGAGCAAACTGTCCTTAGTTATGAATATAATAATTTATTACTGCGCTATAAAATTGGAGGGCGCCGGTGTGCAAATAGACAGCTAGAATTATAGGGCCTGCGTTGTCATTCACTCTATCAAAAATAGGTAGGGGCCTATGACCTAGCGCTATTGCAGAAGAGAGATCTAGGCCTACACATATGAGCGAAGTTTGGTTTCCGTTCTTGTGGGGTCTAAAAACTTAGGCTTTGTTGGGGCGGACCCGGCGGAGACTTGGTCCAGAACGAGCGCGCCAACAATATTTTCTCTTTTCTCGGCAAAAAAATGTGATGACATTTTTTAGTCATTCGATTGAGGTGTCGTTCGTGAAAAGAGCCATTTCCCCCGAAAACATTCATTAGTCTGGACCTTCTGCTTTCTTGAGTGGGGGGGGGGGGGGCTAAGTCCGGGAAAAGATACAATTTTCACGGTAAAGAGATGAATCTGGGTCTTCTTGGGGGCTTAGTCCCTCAGCCCCTGATGAACTCTGCCCATGCCTACTGTTTAGACTTCAAGTCTAAAGTGAGGTCTGCAGAGGCTCAACACCTAAGTGACCTAACGTTCAAGTATGACTCGTTGGCAATGTGTAGACTTCTCTTTACTGTAGGCTAGGCCTATAGTAAATTCTTGTAGATGGATCGGATCATGGTTCGGCTGTTTAAATTCAGACAATTAAACAACTATAATAAAGCAAAAGATAATTAACGCAGTCTTCAAGTTTTAACATCGTGAATACTTTTCTAGCATGAGACAAAACAACGGAAGAAATTAGTATCATAAACTTTTAAGTCTGTTGGAAAACCTGATTGTTTTAGCGCAATAATTACCATGCGCTATTAGGCCTAGGCCCTAATCCGCCCTATTATAGCCTACCCGATCTAAGTAGCCTAAGTAGTCACAGAGTTTATACTCATTATTACGCCCAGGCCAACACGTGATATCGAGAATCGCTGATCTTAAGCTAGCCTAGGCCTATATAGGCCTACGGTGTAATTATTGTAACTATAGATCGTCTTGAAATTATCACGGCCTTATTTGAGTTGGTACATGTACATGTAAGGTTATTATGCAAAACTATAATATAATTTTGCATAATAACCTACATGTAGGCCTAGGCCTACCAGAGTGCGCTTCTATAAATTATATCCCCTATAGTAAGATGATCTAAGTCTTCTAAGATCACACTTCATCGAAATTCACATCCTGTTTTAAACATTATATTATAATGCCAAAATAGTAGCCTATTAAGCTGACAATAATATTACTACTTATTCTCAGTGCATGTCAGGGGCGCCGTTAGGCGTACGCACTTACGCAAGTGCGTACAGCGCGGAAAGGCAAAAAAAAATTTTTTTTCACAAATTGCAAATTTATTATAAGCGATGAAATTCTATTGAAATTTTATAATCTATAGAATATACTTACTTCCTTACTTACTTACACTCTAATAGAGAGCCATCTTGGCATTGAGCGTCTTATAGTCGCCTAGGCCCTAGAGGTCTATGGATGATGGATCCTGGGATTCCTGGATGTAAAAATGTTAAAACTTTTTTAAATTTAATTTTTGTTTGTATGTGTTTTTATGTGCACTTTTTATAGCCAGGGGCGGATCCAGGGGGGGCAATCCGGCCATGGCCCCCCATTTAAAACTGCCATGGGACGTGGCCCCCCATTTGGTATGAACATAGCAATATGCATATGGGTGTAATTGCATATTCCCCCCCCTATTCGGAAAATGACATGGGACGTGGCCCCCCAGTCGGTTTTCAAGTGGAGGAGTAAAAAAAAAGTCATCAACTTTTGGCGGATGAAATGGTATGATTTTCTCCAAAAAAAGTTTGGCAGATGACTAAAAAAAACCTCATCAACTTTTTTTGGCGGATGAAAAGTACTTCAGCCAAAGACTGATCCCTATTTATTTTCGACCAACAACCAAATTTCGAAATTTGTTTCACCTGTCCCATCCCAGGTTCTAAGATTTTTGCCCCCCCCCCCTTGGAAGAGTTCTGGATCCGCCACTGGTTATAGCGCCCCTTCAAGCTCTCTACTCCGGCCGAAGCGCTGAGCAATTGTGAGTGAAGGACTTTCCCAAGGTCCTTGCGCGGCGAGGTGGATTCGAACCTGGAAAATTCCGGCTTCAAGACGACGATAGCATAGCAATAGACCTATGCCGATCTAAAGGTATCAAATTGCACCTCCTAAACATCACCCCCCCCCCCCCGGTAACTTGTACCGTAACCGGTTTCAGATTACCCCCGGACACTAGATTTGCATAGATTTATCCGTCATCCCACTGTGGTTTGTTATCAATATTTTACTCGGAAAAATAATAGCCTCGAAGCCATTTCTCCATGTAACTTCAGCGGCGATTTAGTATTTTAGTTACAGATGAAATTATTTATAACAAACTAAACCACGAAGTGGGATACCGGGTAACGGATGAAAATATTCAGACCAAAACAAGAAGCGGGATTATTTTTCTGATATTTGTAGTCCAATATTATGCGACGATTGATGCAAATTACAGTTTGCGGGGAGGGTAACGTTTAGGAGGGGTAATAATTTGAAGCCTTTAGCATGGGCGTCCGCAGGAATTTTTCTAGGGGCGCAAACTTTTGTATAATTGTCACATGGTCTAAATTTATCGGGTGACAGTTTGAATTTCCATATTACCACGAGAGAATCCTATAGATCCTATCCTACCTATACGTTATGCGCCCAAAGAAAGATATATAGGTTCAACATGACTGCCTAAAAATGGCTCCATTTGAGGTCGACACAGCCAAAAATGCGCTGGTCGCTGGGTCTTCGCCCCCAGACCCCGCTGGGGGAGCTTACTGTAAAGACAAAACCTTTCTCTTTTACAATAACATTTTGATTTTTATTGTTATCCTGGTAGCTTGCGACACTGAAAAACGACTTATTCTTAAAAATTTCGCGACTTTGTCGTTCACAAATAGCTGGCAAACAAGAGCCTAAAAATGGCTTCATTTAAGGTCGAAACAGCCAAAAATGCGCTGGTCGCTGGTCGCTGGGGCTCCGCCCCAGACCCCGCTGGGGGAGCTTACGACGCTCTCCCAGACCCTCTAGTCGGGATGGGCTTCGTGCCTTCGGCACTCGCAACTTCCCGCCTTCGGCGCCGCCACTGACGACCAATTAGGCCTATACAATACAGCGTCCTGGCACTTTTTTTTACACTTTAAGCACCGACTGCACTGTATATGTATATGGGATTGGATTGGTAGTATTTACGCCCTCCCCCTAACCAGAAATCCTGGATCCGCCCCTGAATATATCGCTGTTCGCTTCATATTATTTTGTGCAAGTTGTGCGTACAGAAATAAAATCCTGGCGGCGCCGCTGGTGCATGTCACAATGTCATGCGTATACATCACACAAAACCAGCATGATAAGTGAAGCCACGCATAAATGATTAAGACATGAAGTCCATGGATCAAACAGAGTGATATTATAGCCTAGCCTATTATGCTTTTCAAGTTTTCGGACAGTGTGATTTCATAATCAAGCGAAACAACAAAAACAAATTCGTCAAGAAATGTGTCAACTTAATGTGCAAACTTCTCATGATTGGAAATGGTCATAATAAACTTTAACTAGACCTATAATACACCATACACGGCAGCAAATTTTTTAAAACTAAACTCTAAAATTCAAATTGTTCAAATGTTACCTTGCTCGAAGTTGACGCATTTAACATTTATTTTATACTAGCTGTACCCGGCCACGCGTTGCTGTGGCTGAAAAGACCGTCCCGTGCCTCCCACCCTCCCTTCCTCTGCGCTATCGTTGGAGTTCTCGGAAACACGCACTACATTTTATACACACGACATTGTTAACATCAGCTCAGAGCAAGCATGTGCTTTAACGGCAAGTAAGTACATGTAAGTAAGTAAGTAAGTAAGTAAGTAGGTCTACTAAGTGCGTGCAATCTGTATTTAACAAAGCTGCCAAGAATACGCACTCTGGTGCACTGGTACACGGGTCACTCTACCGACCATCATTATTTTAAGATCTCTATTGGCAGTAGGCCTAGGTGAAGATGCTGGGGAGAGTCTGTCGCTCAACAACAGTTGTGTCCTACCAGCAAATGCTTCAGCTTATGCACGACTCTAGCAGACCTAGGCCTATCTCGATGGCGGCATACCAGATACTGGGTATGAAGCTGCAACAGAGGCCTAAGCAAGATTCAGAAGTTAGATGAAGACTTATAGGCCCTACAACTCCTCTGAGTGCCTTGACACTCCCATTATGTATTACATCATAACCGCATAAACAAAATTGTATACAAAAAATGTTGACTAATGCAAAGAATGCCTAACAGATCAGTTGCATTATACTTTAGACTATAATAATTATACAAAACGTCGTCCAACAAATTGCCGCAGAGCATAAGTCAGTAACACATGAAACATGCCATACCTCAACCTCAGATAAAAATAAATTATATTCACAATATTTACACGATATGCCTCGCATAGGTCTAGTCGATTGCATAGATTCACACTAGCCATTCTCATGTCCATTTCTTTGTACAACAATGTTCATTGAGCAGGTATAGACCTAAACACGATATGATTTATAACAGAGCTAGGCTACATTACGTTACTCTTATAGGATATATCAATGATACTTATATATACACAGAAAAAATGGGCGTATAATTATACGACTGCAAGCATCTTGTAAATGTAACCATAGCCTATAGGAGCATTGTAGCATCTCCAATGGGGAAAACTCATCAGAGGTGTTAACTACCTGACTACAACCTGACTGCACGAGACCACGATCGCCACGATAAACTACAGTTGTTGCCATTTAATAGAAAGAGGCAACACCTTGCATGTGCGGTCACCATGCATATGAGGAACTTGAACTCAATGTGTCTTCGCCTGCGCAACTAATTCAGTTCAAGCAAATAGTTAATTATGCAGTTGGGCAAAAATAATTGTTATGATCAACATTATTTTCGAAGCCACAACGCAGCTGACCTGCAGCGTTTAAAACGAATTAAAGTTTGTTAATAGGTCACAAGAAAGAGGGAGGCATGCACAAATGGCATTACCATAATCCACCATAGTGCACATGAATGTGCAATGTACAAACTGGTCATGGTAAATGTAGTTAATAAATTAAAGAGGGACGCCCGTGCAAATAGTTATTAGCACAATCCACCTTCGTGTTTCAAGTCACAAGTAAAGAGGAAGTCGATCATTCGTAAAGTAAAGATGCAAGTCACTTCCTCCTTCTCGTTCTCCTCATCATCATGCTCCTCCTCCTCTCTCAAATAGGCCATACAATTGTCTCACAAACAATAGCATACTCATAAGAATAAAATTAATAACAAATGAACATGTCTATCAATGGCGAATAGAATATTTGCAAACATATTAAACACTCGAAGACAATGTCTGATCAGAGCAGAACCTATGCTGGTTAGACACAAACTGTCCGATAATAAGCACATACTGGCAACACAATAGGCTAGGCCTATACAACCAAGTAATTATTGTTCAAGAAGACATAACTAAACCGCACTACCTGGCTGCAAAGGTCACTTACGGCAATCCATAGTGTGATTCGAACCCTGAGCAACTGCCTTTTAGTGTTCCGACCACATCGAACGTCACCTTTAAGTTAACCAGACATTAGAATTAACACTGCATAAATAGGCTAACACCGTATTGTCTACTCTATGCATGTACCATAGTATAGGATGCATAGGGCTGTGCATACATATAAATATGCTTTGCATTATGTGTATACATATAACTATAGATTTCTATAGATATTACAGCATATTCATATGAATATAATTATATGATTTATTATATACATGATTGAGCGTTGGGTTGTTTGTAGTTTAGAATCGCTCGTGTGTTCTTCCGATTCGTGGAAGAGCAAACAGCTGTGGTCGTGGTTGGTAGTTGTTCTGATCGGCCACTGTCTTCCTTCGTCTTGTCTTCACGGCGACGATTATCGTAACAACGATGAGAACGGCTGCGATGACGGCCAGAATGATGAGCAGAGCGATGAAGCCAGGACTACCAACCGACATCGGATCTATATGTAAATATATATAATTATATATATATACAGGATCTACGTAAATATATATAATATATATATTTACGTAGATCCTGTATATATTATATATATAATTGTATATAATTATATATAGGATATATGTATAATATCATATAGGAATACACGGTTCAAAGCAACTGAATGATACACGATTATTACTAACGATGAATGAATAATATATTTAGATAAGTTAAGAATTAGTGAAAAATAATAATGATGGCAGGTTAGATGGATCGAGGAATGGGTGGGTAGATGAGTGTGTGAATGGATGGGTAGGTGGGTTGATGGATGAAAGGGTGGGTGGGTGGATGGATGTGTGTGTGGGTCGGTGGGTGAGTGGGTGGATGGATGGGTATAGGTGAGTGAATGGATGGGTGGATGGATGGGTGGAATGGATTGATGGGTGGATAGTTGGATAGATGGATGAATAGATGGGAAGGTGCTATTGATGGGTGTGTGGATGGATGGATGAATGGATGGGTAAATTGATGGGTGGATAGATGGAGGATTGGATGGACGGACAGATGGGAGAGCGGATAGATTGATGGATAAGTAGCCTAAGTGGGTGGATCGGGGGAAAGGTGGGTGAATGGCGATCAGCCGTCTTTGCACTTAATTCTGCTTTGTGTAATGATTCGTTGCTATTGCCATTGTTATTGCTGTACTGCCAATCAGTCTTTTGTACACAAATATCGTACATTATTATATAGCAGAAGATGGCGTTTTCTTCATCTCGTATAAGACTTACCTGTTTGAGGACTTGCATTCGGATCATCCACTTGAAATCCAGTCTGAATGTCGAGGTTCGTAGCCGCTCTCTTTCGTCTGCCTCCTCGAGGTTCCTCCTCCTCAACAATCTCGACGGCTGCATCAACATCTCGCTTCCTTCTCGCGCTCGCCGCCTGACACGTCGCCTGCAGTCAGTCAATCAGTCATTACATGTAAGCTCTTCCAAACTGGCCAAGCAATTTTTTGAACTCTTATAAAAATTATGGTAATAAGGTGGTTGTATAGGCCTACATACATGTGTCATAAAATGTACGAGACCAAGTCGGAATATCTCAGTTAATATCATGCTCATTGTTTTATGCATAACAAATGCCTATGTTTAAGTGATATAGGCCTATATATATGAGTCTATAGGCTACATTGTACGTAATATGAATTTTGTTTAAGCCTGTAAAGTTTGATTAAATTTTTGTCTCTAGCCAATATATTGGCAAAAAACCTTAGGAGTGTCTTTTTGGCCCACCCTGTAGACAACATGAATGACGATAGAGTATAGAGTAGACTCTCCTTAGTATTCTATGAGAAAGCAGCCCATAATATTATTATACATTATTTTATGTCCGTAATATAGATAAGTATGTGCGTCTCTAAACAGGAAGGAATTGACCTGTTTGACCTTCACAATTAATTAATTACAATTATACATATAGTTTATTTAAGTGAAAACAGACCTTATCATAAAGAGGACATGAGTTGTCTCCAGCCATGCACAGCTTAAGGGCGCAGTGTATGAAGACGTTGTTACTGCTCGCCATCTTGAATATAGGAACGGCGCCACTTTGGACCTGAAGTTGGTTGGCAGTCTTAGTTGCTGTCCAGTACCAGCTATCGCCCGTCACCTCGCCTGGAACGGGACATCTACAGCACACAGCATAGCCTATAGACTAGCCTAAAACTAACTATAGTCCATTGGTATTAGGCCTACACTTAAGGATTTCTATAAGACAAGATCAGATCAGATCAGATAAGATCAGATCATAATTATAGCAGATAAAAATACTCTTTAATTGACCAATTAGACTACTATAGGCTATCCTCAATTTGGTGCAGGCCTATTCAGCAAGAGATATAGCCTAAGCCTACATCATCCATAGAGCCGATAAAAAGTCAAATATTATTTTTTAAATTGCACACATCATCCTAGATCCAATGCAAAGAATTTGCTTCATGATGACCAACTATTTTTGCCGCTCTTGGTTTGGTCGTTGTATGGTCGGTGTAAACTATAGTAGCCTAACTAAGAAAGGTTATCAGTCAGTCGTGATTGGTGGGCAAATGTCGTAAGCAAAAAGTCTGATCAAAGTCTGATTGATCTCTAACCATCCCTCACCAAATATTAGCTCAGTGAATGAGTGAATGAATGAATGAATCAATCAATCAATCAATCGATCAATCAAACAATCAATGAATCAATCAATCGATCGATCAATTAATCGATCAATCTATCGATCATCATCTATTGATCCAAGAAGCTAGAATGTTTGAAAGTCGGTTGAAATGAGAAATTATTGCAGTGCAAAGAAAAAATTTAAATAAATAAATAGGGGCCTAGATACATTTTTAAAGAAGCAAAATTAATAAATTATTATTGGCTGCACAGTGTTGATGATCGAACAGAATGGAAAAATTCTGGATATTTTTCTACTCTATAGATTCTTGAATAGCCTATGAAACCAGGAGGACTCGAGAGGAGATCGTCAGTTTAAAAAATTATTCAAAACAAATTTACAGCTATAGGCCTATAATTTATGTAAGTCCACATGACTATTATTAACTAACCAATTTCGTTTCAAATTTTAATTTAGGTGTATTAAAAAAGCTCATGAGTAAGCTGCCTCTAATTTCTAAGATTTCTTGAACGCTGAGGATTTGTAAAAAAGTACGGGTCTTCTCGATTTAGGCCTACTATGCTATTACTGCTAGACTGTATACGAGACTGCAGAGCACTTTAAATCATGTGTACACGAACCCGCCAGTCATGAGAGCTCTGGTTTCAGCCGTCGAATCTGGCATGACAGGAGATGTCGATGCTGTCACCCGCAGTATCTGAAGACTCTCGTAATTCCCTGATGAAGATATATGCAAACACATTGTTACCATCCTAACATTGTTAACATCTTAACGATGAAGATATTATACGCAAACACATTGTTACCATCTTAACGAATCAACAACTGATACACAGTCATGTGTGTGCATCCCGTTTGCACATGTATATTATAGGCTGGTGTACGAATCAATGTTATATAGTGATGTTCAATGAGTTTAAAGTGATGCACTATGACGTCTTGCTGCAGTGTTTAATCTAGACGTCTCTGGGGGGGGAGGAAGTTCCCCCATGAATGAAACTACATTTCCCCCAGAAAAATTTTAAGCTGTTGGTCACCACGTGTAGGCTATCTCAGCCTCCAGTCTCTTCAATGTATATATAATGCATTTGAATGCCACTAGGCTACAATGAAAATCACTGGCACAAAAGAGCAATGAAGGCTTTCACTCAAAAATATGAGAATTAATAAAGGTGACTCTGAATTTGACTCTTGTCTTCAAGGGAAAATGTTTTTAGGTTAGAGATTTTTCCAGAATGTCCCTAGACCCTACAGTTGCCTCTAACACTGCCAATGTCAATCACAAATTGCTCCATGTAAATTACATATATAGCCTAAGCCTAAGATTAAGACCGACGACTGAACATATATAGTTGACTTGCCATCAAGAGTCAAGAAGATGACGAATCTGACATAGTCTCCGACATGAAGTACGACTCCGTTACCGATCTTTCGGTTGAAGCGATCAGTCACTTGGAACGAAATGTTCGGATTCACTTGAGTGCCCTGGTCATTGCCATTTACCCTATAATCATGTCAAATTGTCAATCACCAACACCATCAGCAATAACAGTAGTATCGGAAAATGAATATGCGACAATCTTAAGATAAGCTCAAATATTTTTAGCGTTTGCAGCCGCTTGTTGAATAAGCTTAATCAAATATTATAACAGCCTATGCTTGTGCAATGTAGCAGTTTGTTGACCAATCAGAACGCTGTATGTAGGAATACTACTCATTGCTATAGGCCTATCACTTGTTGTAAGATTTTCTTGGACTGGACAATTTCTAAAACAATTCGGAAAACATGTAATCATTCCGCTTTATCATTAGACTCAATGCTCATTAAATTTTTACAATGGCCTAATGCATAATTATAACAGCCTATGCTTGTGCCACATTGGGCCACTATCCACCAATACTGCATGCATGAATCAATTTAACTAATTTCTCTTAAGATCGACGCTCTGATCTTGACAGCAACTTGGGCCCAGTTCATAAATTGCCCTGTTGACCTAATTATTATCGATTAGATATCGTCAATCAACAGAGTTAAGGATGTTGGCGAGTTAAAGCTGTGCGGAACTGCGGATTAGAAGACGACTCACAAAACTTAAGACTGTCCAACGAGTAGAACGAGTAGACTTATAGACCCTACAAGGGCCTACATGGTTTGATGTGTGTGGCTTGCATTGTTTCAGATATATCCAATAGTTCGTTTAGGCCTACATCGAAACAAAGACCAAGCCATTGATATAATTATATGATATATGTGATATATATGATATATATATATGATATATATGATATATATGATATATATGATATATATGATATATATATTATATATATATATATATATAATTATATAGCATCACTGAAGGCATCATTGGTTTGTTGAGTTGTTATACCTTCCGACTCCGATTCCTTGAAACGTTTGGTCTTGGTAGGCAGTGAACGAACAGTAGACGTTGAAGAATATTCCAGTTGCGTTGTCGACGATATTATCGTAAATGTCGAATTTCACAACCTCAATCTTATTCATGTATCGCTTGTTGTGAGCCTACCGAAAGTTTACCATAATTTATTAACACTCAGATATTGCAGTGCATACATGTACAATCGTACATGTAGCTTAATATATATATTTATGTATATATATAATTAATTATATATACGGGTGACACGGTGTGTGTATTTAATTACAAATATATGTGTTTACAATAATTACAATATAGGCCTCTGGGTGAAAAATATATTCGTAATGCATGCATACAACAAACTAATTATCATGGCATTTTTTGTATTGCCCTATGGTAGGCTATGCTATTTTATGTCATGTTACACCATGCCTGTGCGTATGTACGTAGGCCTACGTACATATGCAAGTATGTATTTACTTAGCCTAGCCTAGCCTACTGACAATTCTAGATGGTACACAGCATCCAGGTACAGCGCTAGGTTACATTAAAAAAAGATTGTTTTTGCTGTCATTTTGTTCTTATATGAAAGGTTTGTTTCTTATTTTTTATTATGAAACTCTTGCCATATAGTTTCTCTAATCTTTGGTTGGAAGCTTAAAATTATGCGGTCTAGGGCAAAAAATACCAAAATACTTAAGTCTAATGCAACTTCGCCGTGCATTGCCTTCCATGGGGAAACAGACGCAGGGACCAAAAACTATAACATGAGCCTCCTTTCTCTAAATTCTCTGCCTCTATTCTGCAAGCCAATGAAGATAATTCTATTTGAACCTGGTCTTACGCTTTTATATTATGGTATGCAGCAACTCTTTAGTTCCTTTGTAGGCCTATAGGCTATACGAGCGCAAATATGTAACTTATAAGATTACGATAACGATACGATGCCTTATATATGTCCCATCTGACCAAAACCAGGCGGATGTCGCAACACATGCTTCAGAGATAATGACCGAAATGTGAAAAACATCGATTTTTTTCTATTTTTATTTTTTGACAGAAAATGATAAATAAATATGTTTTATACACATCAAAACTAAAAATTTTCCAAAAATATTATTTTTAATGATATTTTTGTGGTTTTATTGCTCAAATAATTAGATGAATTTTCCCGCCATTTTCCACTTTCCCGCCATTGGTAGCCATATTTGGAATGTGGCTAACATAATTAAATTAGGCATCAGTGAAATATTATCATGTCACACGCAGATACATGTACATGCATGTCTAGATACCATTATTTTGTTTTAGTGCATAATATTAATAATGGCAATGACTCACGTCTTCGATGTAGGTCGTTCCACATGTGTCCAGATCCGTCTCATTGAGAGAAAGTACCATTTCTTGGTTGCCATCCTGACATGTCAGGCTGGTCTTATTAACTGTGGTACTGTGGCATTGTGGGATTCTCTGGTGAGCGCCTGTGTACATGCGCCAACCATCCGCAAAGTCAACGTTCTTATGAGGACTGTAGCAAATCTTCATGGCCGCCATGCTGCACGATACGTTCACTGTCATCAAACGCATACAATCAAACAATAAGTATAGCAAATAATTACATCTTATGTTTGTATTAGGCTAGTGCCCTGCAGTGGCTTAGTCCTAAAGACTATCATTTCCAGAATAAATGTCGATGGCATGCGTAGGAAACGGCAAACAGCAAAGTGCTATAGTTGCGACTTCCTGAATGACAAAAAAGCAATGGCGATAAGCTGGCACACAGTCATATTATCTTGGAGTGATGTTGGTTCGACATTCAAATTTTGTCCGATTGACATTGTGGGTCCCCGCTAGGAGACAGTACAGAAAGTAGCCTATAGACTGTAAAATTTAATAGTCAATACTTCATTTTAACAAATAGGTTGAGTAAGCCAATGCAATGCAATCGCTGAACATTGCGTATAAATCGTTGTGACTGACCATGAATGACTTCACAGTTATCTCCTGAACGAGAGATGGCGCATTCACAGAAGACTCCGTTTGTTTTCGACGCATCCTCCACACAAGTTCCTTCGTTATCCTCGCATGCTTGGCAGTTCTTGTTGATTGCCGTCGTCAGAACTTTTCCTGCAATCAGAAAACGATTCGAATTAAAAGCCTAGAGCTAGACAATTATTGTTGAGGTCTAGCTGCAGGTATCATTAGCACGGGACTTGCCTTAACCGCGAGGAGCAATCGTCAATTTAGCATAGTCAAATCTCATACGACGCTGACATGAATTTCGTTTAAACCGTCCAGCGGATAGGCTATGAATAATCATGTATGTTATAATTGATCAACGCATTACCATGTATTAGAACATGTTTAACAAAGACCAAAAACGTACGGTAACTAAGTTTTATAAGTTTGGTAGGATGAGATGAGGTCCCCTTTGGGTCTCCTGTGTAAACTGAGATAGGCCTAAGTTCGAAATCCCGATGTAGGCCTAATTACGACCTGTTCGATGATGGCTTACCGAATAAAATGTTATGTTATGTTATGTTATGTTATGTTAGGTCAGGTAGCCTAAGTCAGGTCAATCGTTAAGTTTTTCTTATTATAGACATCTTTGCAGCCTGGACAGGACAAAATCCAATGATAGCCTACGTCTAATTTTTTAGCAAGAGCTTGAAAATTTCTAAGCAGAACATTCATTATTTTTCATAGAAGTTCATAGCCTAAATGCAGGAATTTTTCTATTGCATTTTGTGCATAATTAGGCCTGTCATTAGAGCCTTAATTAGCATGAAGTAGCCTATTTATAGTCATTTAAAAACAAAAAAGGAATAGTCAAAAAATTAGGTGTCAATTTCCAAGGGGGACTGTCATAGCAACTGACTGTAGGCTATGCCTATGTAGCCTAGCTAGGCCTGTATATGACTAAATGCAGAATATATATATATATATATATATATATATATATATATATATATATATATATATAGACCTACCGCATTTGAATCCTTCCTTCTGCTTGTCGTCTAGGTCGTTGAAAGCATAGTAGTTGGCTGAACATCGACATCTACTTGTCCCTGCGTTGTCTCCTGAATCCTTGCATTCGCTGTTCGGCACCTTCGCAGTGCAGCTCGTGCTGTTCAGGCATAGGTCACCGAGAAAAGCTTTAAACACATCAATGGAATTAATTAGACTTTCATAAAGTGTTATTCTAGCGCTACAGAAATGTATTGCACCTCGTAGCACAATAGCAAATAGTCTGTACTTCATGTATTTTGTACCGTATTAATTTTAATGTAACACAATCTAATAATTAATTATTACAATTCGTAAGAACGTCTGACACTAGGCATACATTGTTCGAATAATGTGTGCTTTGTGTAAGGAGCAAAAAATTGAGAGACTTAGAACCCATGCAGCTGGCTGGACCAAAAGTAGAGAGCGAAGCGTAACCGGGAGGTCATAGGCTACGTACCAGACAGTAGGTCCCACGACCGAGAAAGCACGGCGCTGCTTAATAGCCAAGCGAACGCGCAAAACCAGATTAAACTTATTTACGTCTATATTCTATTACATAAATCTCTCAGTATTATTGATAGCTGATCAAAGTAGCCTGTGCCTTGTACTCGGCTTCTGTGTTCAATTGGCTATGCTGCCTCATAACGCAAACTAAATTTAATTCTTCACATCCCCCTCCCCAAAAAATTAATCAACTGAGCATTAACGATTGCCAACAGTAAACGCTGTGTCACTGAAGCTTATGAAACAACTTTGTGTTTTTGCTCAATGTTCAGACGTTAATTATATTATTATTATAAGTCGATCCTCCTATGGGAATTTGCCTCTTTCTAACTTCGCAAGTGTGCGTCATTCGTTACAGCATCCCGTGATAAGCTGGTGCACTAGAAGTGACTAGAGTGACTATAAAAGCCATCAATTGCTATAAATAGGAAAATATAATTATCATAGGCACTCGATTGCCTTGTCCACCATCCGTCTTAGTTGACTTTCAGTAGTCGATAGATGAAAAAGCCGAACTTTGAGTCAGTCATGCATGACTGATGAAGACAATGATCGATTGTCTTATAAAATCAGTCGAACGTGACATCGAAGGTCGCAGATTAAGCAGACGACATCGTGTGTGCCGCATCTCTTAGTCAATCGCTCTATGTCTCTGTCTGTCTGTCTCTCTCTCATTCTCTCTGTCTCTCTGTCTCTTTGTCTCTCTGTCTATCTGTCTCTTTGTCTCTGTTTCTCTCCCTCCCTCTCTGTCTGTCTGTCTGTCTGATTCTCTATCAGTCTCTCTGTATCTATTCCTCTCTCTATTCCTCTCTCTATCTCTCTCTCCCTCTCTCTGTCTCTCTGTCTGTCTCTGTCTGTCTCTGTCTGTCTCTGTCTGTCTCTGTCTGTCTCTGTCTGTCTCTGTCTGTCTCTGTCTGTCTGTCGTTCGTTCTCTCTCTCTCTCTCTCTCTCTCTCTCTCTCTCTCTCTCTCTCTCTCTCTCTCTCTCTCTCTCTCTCTCTCTCTCTCTCTCTCTCTCTCTCTCTCTCTCTCTCTCTCTCTCTCTCTCTCTCTCTCTCTCTCTCTCTCTCTCTCTCTCTCTCTCTCTCTCTCTCTCTGTCTCTCTCGATGTCGATCTCGATCTCGATCTTGATCTCGATCTCAACCATCACTTACACCTAGCATCGCGTCGGTTGACTCTCACTCATAAGATAAAATAATGAGAACGTCGAATGAATCTGTTGTCCAGAAAGAGGTTATGCCGGTCAATTTGAGCAAATAGTGGACACTGACGACGACAGGTCACATAGACATTTGGAAACTCGGCAATACACGTGGGTATATATATATATATATATACAACTATGTATGTATGTATGTATGTATGTATGTATGTATGTATGTATGTATGTATGTATGTATGTATGTATGTATGTATGTATGCATGTATGTATGTATGTATGTATGTATGTATGTATGTATGTATGTATGTATATATGTATGTATGTATGTATGTATGTATGTATGTATGTATGTATGTATGGATTGCATGTATTGTATGTATGTATGTATGTATGTATGTATGTATGTATGTATGTATGTATGTATGTATGTATGTATGTATGTATGTATGTATGTATGTATGTATGTATGTATGTATGTATGTATGTATGTATGTATGTATGTATGTATGTATGTATGTATGTATGTATGTATGTATGTATGTATGTACATGTATGTAAGATGTCATTTATAATCAGAATGGGAAACAGTGCACAGAAAATCAGACGAATCACCAACTGCTCAACTAATGATTTCCATCCAGTCGACAGCATCATAATTTATGCCCAGAGTCTCTATAGAGTCTAGACCAAGGTTGAGATAGACGATTGGTGGTAGGATGGATACGACGCCTGTGGCGTTTGTGCTTTCGTGGTTTGTTGCATGCACAGTTTTAACACCTACAATAATGAGTAGTATAATGACCTATAAACAATATAATTATTTATTTATACCGGTTGTGTTCAGTATAGCAGGCATGATGTGCGCTACTCACTTGGGATTGGAGCCTCGGTGACTGAACCCCCTGGGATTGGTGGTGCCTGGGTTGGCGCTCCAGGTGGAGGTACAGCAGCGGTAGGAACGGTATCTTGAGCACCGACCAACTGCGGTTGTGAGAAGAAACTGGAAATGGCAACGGTAAAAGCAAGAACGACGAGACTGCGCGGCTTCCAGATCCTACTTAATTCGACGAACATTTTCTTCGGCATCACAACCTCGACTCTGTCAACATACAAGACTTAGCGTTAGGCTATGTTAGCACATTATATAGGCCTATACAGGGCTTAAAGTGTGCCTGGACGGTCATGGACGGCGTCCAGGCACTTGTTTTAAAATCTGAACACCGTCCTGCCACTTATTTGGCCTGCACAACAGGGAAATATAAGGAGCGTCCAGGCACTTCTTTTTCTACACTTTAACCACTGGGCCTATAGACTATAGAGCTTTGAGTATGCGGCTACTGTGAAGAAACTGTAGGCCAACGTTTTCTCCCGGTATCAAAATCTAATAGTGCTGTCCTGGGCACGACGTTAAACTGCATCCATTCTCCCCGCCACAGGGAACCAAAAACGTCCCTGTGCCGGTCCTAAGCCCGGACAAAGGAGGAAGGTTATCTAGATTGGTGACGATACGCTGGCAGTAAAAGACCAAGGCGATTGAAATCCGCAAAAACCACGACACAATTGCCAGATACCTCTAGGTGTCATGATGTGGAGCAGACATGCACAGGCCGGTCAGGACAGACCGGTGGAGAGAGTCGGAGGAGCAATCCCAGGGGGGTTCATCCATTGACCTGCACTTAATAACAGCAACTTTCCCTGATATATCTTTCTCTCTCACAGTCCGCGACCTTGGAATTACTCTGGATCAAGAGCTCAATTTCTCTAAGCATATCAATTTGGTCACTCGCAGTTGCTACTACCAGCTTCGGCAACTCCGAGTTGTCTCAAGATCTCTCTCTCATAGTGCTACTCTGCCACTTGGACTAATTGGGCGCCTTGAACGAGTTCTTCGTTCGGCTGCTCGCCTCATTGGCCGCATTCCTAAATATGCCCCCGTCTCTGCTTATATGCGTGATGTTCTTCACTGGCTCCCTGTTTCACAGCGCATCTCCTACCGAGTTGCTGCACTTGTCTGGCGTTGCCTTACTGATTGTGCTCCATCATACCTGTCTATTCTTTGTCGACCTGTCTCTGACCTTGCAGCCCGTCGAGCTCTTCGCTCTATGACAACGGGGGAGCTTTTGGTTCCTCGAGCTCGCACTTCTACAAGACAGCGCCGAGCCTTTTCTTCTGTGGGTCCCGCTATCTGGAATGGCCTCCCACTAAACTTGCGACTTATGCCTAGACTAAATTCACCTGCTTTTTATAAGTCGCTCAAAACCTATTATTTTAGCTGTGGCTGGACTGGGAGCGCCTCTGAGTAGGTTTCTTGAAGAAGCGCTATATAAATTCACGAAATGAATGAATGAATGAATGAATGAATATACGGGCATTGACCCAGGTTGTCCTTCATGCCTCTCTCCCAATGTTCTCTTCAATCAGACAAGGTGGTCTTGCTGCTTCAAGATGTCAATCATCAATGACATGGAGCTGACCTGCTGACCGGACCGGTTGAAGTTGGGCAACATGACGCGAGACAGACTCAGAGTCTCATACAGCGAGTGGTATCGGACTCCTACGGGCATTGAACCTAAGGATATTGATGATGATGATGATGATGATGATGATGATGATGATGATGATGATGGTGATGGTGATGGTGATGGTGATGGTGATGATGATGATGATTAGGATAATGATGATGACGACGACGACGACGGCGATGATGATGACGACGACGACGACGACGAAGACGAAGACGATGACGATGACGATGACGGTGACGGTGACGGTGGTGGTGGTGGTGATGATGATGATGATGATGATGATGATGATGATGATGTTGTTGTTGATGATGATGATGATGATGATGATGATGATGATGATGATGATGATGATGATGATGATGATGATGATGATGATGATGATGATGATGATGATGATGATGATGATGATGATGATGATGATGATGATGATGATGATGATGATGATGATGATTGTAATGGAAGAGGGGGCTGGGTTATGAGAGACTGATTATAATTGCTGTTTTAACCGAACAATGCGTAGCGATTTTGTATGTGTGTGAAATGAACAGTTTAATGCATGGCGTTTTCGAAGCTAAAACGATTAATGATAATATCAGCGTCGAACATTATAGATATAGATATGAACATTATATTAAAGATAGATATAGAGCTAGCAACCTAAAAAGAACAGTTACGCTAGGACGATATATAGTAGGCTGTATACATAGCCTAAGCCTATGCAGACGACGCAGACTGACTGAAGGCAGACGACGCAGACTGACTGAAGGCAGGCCGTGGCCCTCCGCAGGTGGAAAGGCAGGAGCAGGGACTGGGCAGAGATAGCCTATGGGTGGAAAAGCCGGATGTGATATGACCGTAGAAGGCAAGAGCGGAGACAAGGCAGGGCGTGGCCTACAGATGGAAAACCGGATTCGAAATGCCCATAAAAGGCAATAACGAATGTTAAGCAGAGAGAAGTGGAAAACTGGCTGTGAAATGTACTTAAAAGGGCATATACAACAGACAGATAACCATATAAGGAGAGAATTAGGATAGAAAGGGGCTGGGACAGTAGACTGGATGAAACGAATAAAAAGGGGGCGAAATCTGGAGTCGGGATTCACTCTCGGAAGGCGTTAGAGACGTCAACGACCTATACAGGAATCCGCTCTCAAGGAAGGACTGGAACGACTGACCATGACAGCTAGACTACAAGAATTGTAAGTCAGATAGTTAAGTTAGGTCGACAGTCTGAGAGTGTGGAAACGACAAGAAAATGCTATTAGCCTAAGTCGATTATTGTAAATAAACACTGTAAGATAACGGGTGGAAAAGGAAGAGAGGAAGACCGAGGAAGAACTGGAAAGACACGATTTCAAAAGACCTCATGGACGGAGGACTGACGTGGGAGGAGGCTGCTGGAGCTGCTCGGGACAGAGGAGAATGGAGGACCTGTATCGCCCAATGTGCGCACAGCACGGGAGGGACTAAGGTCTAAGGTCTAAGGTAAGATAGCCTACGTGAACTACGTGAATAATAAGAGGAAAAGAAGCTACTGTGTTATTATATACTCATCGTCACGAACTACACGCTACAATACCCGAAGAGAACAGCCTAGCACCGCTACCACCAAGAATAGTTTTGTTTAGATGATTGGCGATGAATAATTATGAGCACGTCAATCATCTTTTAAAACATTACAATGATGATGATGATGATGATGATGATGATGATGATGATGATGATGATGATGATGATGATGATGATGATGATGATGATGATGATGATGATGATGATGATGATGATGATGATGATGATGATGATGATGATGATGATGATGATGATGATGATGATGATGATGATGATGATGATGATGATGATGATGATGATGATGATGATGATGATGATGATGATGATGATGATGATGATGATGATGATGATGATGATGATGATGATGATGATGATGATGATGATGATGATGATGATGATGATGATGATGATGATGATGATGATGATGATGATGATGATGATGATGATGATGATGATGATGATGATGATGATGATGATGATGATGATGATGATGATGATGATGATGATGATGATGATGATGATGATGATGATGATGATGATGATGATGATGATGATGATGATGATGATGATGATGATGATGATGATGATGATGATGATGATGATGATGATGATGATGATGATGATGATGATGATGATGATGATGATGATGATGATGATGATGATGATGATGATGATGATGATGATGATGATGATGATGATGATGATGATGATGATGATGATGATGATGATGATGATGATGATGATGATGATGATGATGATGATGATGATGATGATGATGATGATGATGATGATGATGATGATGATGATGATGATGATGATGATGATGATGATGATGATGATGATCTTCGTCATAAATATTCTTAAGCGATCAATTCATTCCATAAATTCTGTAAAATGTTTCGTGAATAATTAATTGTTTGATGAGCAGGGCCGGATTAAGCAATGTGGTGGCCCTGTTCAGAAAATTTTGTTGGGGTCATCTGTTTTTTTTAGTCATCTGGCCGAAATTTTGGGAAAATAGTCGTTGGGTCGAAATTTGCTCCTGAAATATTTTTTACATTTGTGGGGCCCCTAAAGTGTAGGGTCCCTGTTCGGCCGAACATGTTGAACATGTCTTAATCCGGCCATGTTGATGAGCAGAACCAGAGTGAACAGACATGAAGAAACAGTCCATACTTTACAGAAGAGAATAATAATTCATGGGCGTCGTGTATTATAGGCATATCATCTGCAGATTGCATGGTTTCATACAGGCTGCGAGGCAGGGGACTGACCAATGTGTCAACGCTTAAATGAAGCTAAGCCGCTAGCATTTCAGATTCATTACAGCCTCTCAGAAAACGGCCTACGCCTAAGTAAAAGTTACTGGTATTTTCTTCGTTCCAACTGCACAATCATAGCCGCGTCTCCCTTAATTTTTCTACCAAATCTGCATGGACCACTTATCTTGCATCCAGCGAATCCTTAGGCCTATAATCTTTTCTTGTATCAAAGCTACCAAAAAAGACTGATAGAACCGAAGCGATGAATGACGTGACACTGGCGTGCATAAACTTTGTCCAATCGTATATACATTGAATAGTTACGAATCACAAGTATTATAATAGGCATATACTTACATCGTGTAACAAAGTTCACAGAAACTTTCCGTACGGATGTTCCTGGTGTCAACTCAGCGGCGTCGCCTTTACCCTCGACGGTTTTAGACCAAATTAGGTGCAAGCGAGTTATTTGGTCTGTCCTCCGCGTGTTAGTCCTGCACAGGCGCGTCGTGCATCCAATGTCCCAGTTGCAGAGGATGGGGAAGGGAGGCAGGGAGAGAGGGAGGGAGGGAGGGAGGAGATGCGATGGCAAAATATTTGCGCCAAGCGATGACTAAGCTGCGCAACATGCAGACTACGCCTTCTCTCTGAAATCGATGCTCACCATCTGCATCTGCTGCGAAGAAAACCTATGAACCTACAGCAGCATCAGCAGCCTATGTATGCTGCTGACGATGACGATGAAGAAGATGATGAAGCCGACTCACTCGCTCGTTCACTCAATTAAATCGATAACTTGTTCGGTTTATCTACATTTCTCTTACAGCTGCATATATTGGTATTCATTGCGCATTTCGCATATAGGCTAGGCTACGGTTGTTAAAAAGGTCACACATGTCACGATTGAAAGGACTATGCATGCAGTGTATAGTTGTATACACACGCGGATCCAGCTATATGGACAATTCATCGATTTCCGTTCGATCCCAACACGTAGGCTGCGCTTCATGAACGTCGGCGACCATCTGCCGTAAATTTGAAAGTACGTAAACAAGATCGTAACCCAATTCTAAGCCATTACTTGATGGGGATGGGAATTTAACAAATGCATAGAACGTTCTTAAACGGCATCCATAGGCATGCAGCGTTACCTATCGTCATCAGGGGCGCATTCAGTCCTTAGACAGTGGGGTGGTTATAAAAGAATTGTAATGACTAGAAGTCAAATCCACTATACCGGTATACTCCCTCCAATACCCGAATGAAAACTAAACGCGTTTGAACAAACTGTGTGGGTCATATTTTTCAGTGTGGGTCATATTTTTCAGAGTGGGGTAGTTCAAACCCAACCCCAACCCCAAAACCACCCCGTGGCGACGCCACTGGTCGTCGGGTCACAATGGCCTTTGAGGGTGGCTCAAACTATCTGTAGCAAAGTTTGACATTTACTGCAATCATTGTAAACTGGACATCAGCTAAAGGCCGACACCATAGGGTCTGTATCCGCACTTTAGGACTATAGTTTGAATTCATTATTTGAGACTTCGTGCACCTGGTTAAATATATAGGTCTATATAGCCCGTAGTTTAAAATTTGATATTTTGGTCATCGCATAGCCTATACAATTAGGCTATACATGTAGGTAGGGCCTAGGCCAATAGTAGATAGGGCCTAAATATACACATATATTCATACATGATACATGGGATGTATGTATGAAGACATTTATAAGTTTTGGAGAAGTAGGCCTACATCAATTAATTATTAAATTGCGCATGTAATATAGCCTATGACTCAAACAACTAATTGCTTACCTATCGGTCATACGCTGCGGGCAATTATTTTCTCTTCTTAGCCTTAACAATTGATAGATTACAATCAATATAGATCCATTGATTCAATGTGACTCATTTAGCAATTAGCCAGTGTTCAGTGGGCTATTTTAATTAATTTCTGTCCACAATATCCATTATTTAATTCAAAGGTTTGGTTCGGTGGTAAAAATTTCAAAATTGTTCATTTATGATATTAAATGTTAGACCTTTACACTTAACTTAGGGAAGACTGCTTGAACTACCGCCATAAACCCAAGATTGCCTATAGACATGGCTTAAACTTTAAAGTGTGGCAAAACGGTCATGGACGGCGTCCTGGCACTTATTTTCAAATCTCTGTGCCGTCCTGCCACTTATTTGGCCAGCACATATGAAAATGTACGGGGAGTCCTGGCATTTCTTTTGGAAAGGTAAGGGGCGTCCAGGCACTTAATTCTTTTTACACTTTTAGCACTGCCTATAGATGATATATAGGCCTGTTAGGCCTGTGGTGCAGTCTACTTACGTGAATTAATTCCCTTAGACCCTAAATAGCTTAATTTGACCTAGTTGATTACATTGCATTAGACCTCTATCCAATTTGTTAAACAAAACACTGCCTCCAACTAAAGCCTATTATAGGGCTATTATAGGCTAATTATAATGGCCGAATTTTTCAAGCGATGACTCATACGGCATTCATATGCTGGTCAGCAACACACGTGCAATAATAATTATTACTAGCATGCGTGGTGGAAATGTTTCACATATTAAATTTGAACTCAATTAACCGACTGACGCGTGACAATAATTGTTTAAAGTATTGAATATGAATTAATACTTGGAGCGAATTGCACTTTTATGTTTTTAGCTATTGAGCAGCTATAGATCGACCCAGTGCATTAATCAACCTATTATATATATATATATATATATACATGTATATATATATATATATATATATTCATAGCCTACATCTTAAGTGTCGACGCGTTTGAAGTGCGTGCGAAATGCATGGCAGAGAATAGGCCTATATTGAATTGCATCGAATTTTTAAATTTATACAGCGCCTTTCACAGCTTACACCAATCAGAGGCGCTGCCAATTCGAGAGACCCAGAGAAAATAAAGTGGTATTGAGGCAACTAAATGAGGCATTTCACCCACCAGTTAATAAGAAAGTGGGAGAGGGGCTGGTTTCAATGCGTATGGCTATAATGAAGACAAACGCTCGTGTTTTAGGCTAAACTGAACTTTGAACTGTTATAAATTATAAATTATGAGGATCGGGGGAGGGGTCATTGTAGCTGACAACCGACGAGACTAAGCTTATAATTAGAACTAAAGAAGCTGAATCCTTAGAATTCTCGATCACACAAAACTCATTTCATGACTTCGTCCCTGCGCGGTCTCGACATCTGCTCTGACATTTAAATTTACATAAATGATGATAAATCGAATATTCTGATTGCACGAGATGAGATAATCAATCTATTGTCTATTGGTCGTTATGCACGATCGCAGGCCATCCATCTTCCTTTCACATTCAACTAATAAAAAAGAAATAAATGAAACGAATGATTCATGCTAGCCAGCTGAAACAACGCACAGATTATTGTGGTTCATTCAGTGTAATAGTTGCTTACCTAAAAATTAATATAATTTTATTATGATGCATTGGATCATTCGCAGAATAAGCCTATTGCACCAGATTCCAAAACTGAGTCTCAACCTCTGCCACTTCCATGCCATGATGCAATTTTCTTCCCAAGTCCGACTAAAGGCGCACCGCGACATCATGCCATTATAGGATGATTACGTGGTGGTGTGGTGGTTGTGGTGATTGTGGTGGTGGTTGTGGTGGTGGTGTGGTGGTGGTGGTGGTGGTGGTGGTGGTGATGGTACGTGGTGGTGGTAGTGGTTGTGGTGGTGGTGCGGCTGCTGCTGCTGCTTCCTGCTGTTAAATGACTTTGCAGTTGAGAGTTGTCCAGTTGAGCCTACAAGCGTTTACGTATGCATATTTGCTGGAGCAGCACTTTGCTGGATAGCCAGTAGCCTATACAGAGTAGGCCTACACATGCATTCACAAACATACAGTGAGTGTAAGGTGCTAGTCGTTTGCAGTCTTTCAGTTCAAGGACAATTATTACTCATGATAGCTCTATGGTCCACAACATATCCATCATCAGCCTCTGCGTGCACCTGATTTCCCCATCGTAGATCTATTCGATTTCGATGATTCAATCCTGAGGTGAATGACTTATTTCAACCAACTTCACAGCGCACACAGTGTAGCCTACACCATCTATATAGCTACGCACACTCATGATAGTCTACCCATTCATTTTATTCGGCAAATCTGACGCAGGCCGACAATAATCGCAGCTGGTGTACGTGGTATACTGCCGGTATTTTGCAATTTCACAGTTTCCAGTTCAGTTAACCTGCTGCATGGTCGGTAACTTTCCAGCTGGCGCGTGTATTGGCTTCCACAAGTCTGAACCAATGTTTTATTACAATAGGCCTATAGTACGAATACGAACGTAGTATATCTTTTGAAAGGGATGACAACATGTTATTGATAATCTTCAGACCTACTCTTTAGGCCTAGGCCTATACAGTGTGGCTATTCAGATAATTAATTATGCTTCCTGGAAAAATAATATGATCTTGATTTGTCCGTTTGGTTGCTGTCTGTCAAAGTCGTTACCACCAGCTAGCCTACCTTGAGTTGAGTTTGAGACGGATGCTACCCATGGTTTAGAGCATTTTTAAAAATTATATGCAAGCTTGTAATTTTAGGATATTTTGCACGTTGGCGAATAGGATTTTGCAAAGGTTAAAACCGACAGCCCTAATCTTAAATATCTATATCAGGATTTGAGCTTCACTTTCAATCACGTTGGGTAGATCATAAACTATGGTTTATGAGCGCTCTGTCCGAAGTAGGTCCTTGAGTGTCCATGCCAACGGTACCGGGAATGAGATCAGTGCGGGGGTCTCAGATGCCTTCCGGCCACTTCCTCACGTCCAATTACTGTGGGCCTTTCTCCTCCTTCTTCTCCTTCTACTTCTTCTTCTCCTTCTACTCCTTCTTCTCCTTCTCCTCCTCCTCATCACGTACAATTACTGTGTTCTTCATCTTCCTCACGTAAAATTATTGTGAGTGCGCGACTTGTCCAGGTTCGCCACGCAGTGATTTCAGCCCAATGTCAGCATGTGACCATACGAATAGGCCTACAAGGCACAGAACATACCACTACATCACTGCGTCCCTGTAGGTTATAGGCCTAAGCTTACGTGGCAACTGCGACCCCATGTCCATCTATCACCCGTATAAATTATGCTATACCTCATGCAGCAGGGTGTTTCTTGACGTATAGGCCACCGAACTGTTAATCAATTGTAGCAGCTGCATGCAACATTATATACGGAGATCCACGTTATGCGTTTGAAACTTAGCCTTAACCTCGTTATTCTGCGCATTATAGGCCTATGTAGGCCTACACAGGTAGTGGCCATGAGAATCATTAAGGGTGTGACCTTCTCCAACTCGGATTGACAGAAAGGTTGCTTAATTTATTACTGCTGTTAGGCCTAGTTGACTCCTGGCCTTCAGACTAAAATCTTTTACTTACATGCAGGTACCTTACCACCGCGTCCAGATAATTCAACCTCTCTTCAGTCAGTCAGTCACCAGTCAGTCAGTCAGTCAGTCAATCAGTCAGTCAGTCAGTCAGTCAGTCAGTCAGTCAGTCAGTCAGTCAGTCAGTCAGTCAGTCAGTCAGTCAGTCAGTCAGTCAGTCAGCCAGTCAGTCAGTCAGTCAGTCCGTCCATCCATCCATCAATCAATCAATCAATAAGTCAGTCGATCAATCAGCCACCCAAGCTGTCAGTCAATCAATCAATTAATCGATCTGTTTATCAGTCGTTCAGTCAACGGTTGCTCCACTGGTGTTGTTGTCCGAAGATCCGTAGTACTAAACGTGGCTCTCGCAGATGTAACGAAGGCCTGGATTATGATAGATGGGACGATTTGGCGGGTACTAGCGTCGGCTGACATTGAAGTCAAAACGTCTTTCTTCAAAGGCGAGGTAAAGGTCGCTTCATTCTGACCTAAAGACCTTTTAATTCAAGCATAATTGTGCCTTGAACTTTTACAGACACAAAATCAAACAAATTTGTATGTAGGGAAGATTTCAAAAGGCCACTCGCAACTTGAAATCTATTTTTTATTTAATAAAGCAAATAAAGACTATTATTTTGAACAATAGCAATACACCAACTCTTAGAAAAGTGCCCTGCAATTAAGTTCCTGTCATAGCTGTAGAACACATGCAAAATTCTTTGTAAATCTGTCTAAAAGCTACATTCTAAAACAACATTTTAAAAATAGTTTGTAAATATGATTTCTATAAATAACAGGATAACAAAACTCTTCTATTTTAAAAAAATTTCTAATACTGATAACTGTTTTCTAAGATAGTCCTGAATAGTCATGAAGACTGATGACTATTCCCAATGGAAGGTGAGGTCTCACAACCGGTTGCAATTTCGAGAACTCGCAGGTCAGTCTTGATCATTTATATGACTGATAGTCGTACTAAATAGAAATGCAAGAAAACAAACAAAAATCATGGCAACCTCCTGACAGACAAGAAAGAAATGTAATGTTCATAAGTTTTAAACTGAAAACGTTTTACAGTCTTTTGGATGCAAAACCATAATCAAGGGCGCTGTTGTAATTAATTAATAGATTCAAGGCAACCAGCATATTGCCTAAAATACTTGAGGTGTGCACAGACATACATACACACTGTAACACAAAAACCTTGTTCTGCCCAATGGAGTGTCATACTTCGTTCCAACGCCATTCCAACTCTAAACGTCATCCACTCTAGCCGTCTGTTTAACCCTCGCCTGACTCTCTGAATCTTCATCTCTGCCTATTGATTTTGTTTTCATTTGAGCGTTCTGTGAATAAGCTGGTTCCCGCAACTTAGCTTTTGTGAGCGCTGTAGAAGTTCCTTGTTCACTATTCTGATTCTGCAGGCATGGTGCTTTACAGTCTGTGGTCTAAACTCTAAAGAGCATGGGTGCCTGTGGATAGGGTAAGAAGAGGCACTCTCCCCTGGAAAATTGACAAAATTTTTACTACTACTTTGGATTTTTTAAATTAATTTCTTCACATTGAATCATTAAATGATGCTAGAAATGTCTACATTTAAAAACCTCTATGAAAAATCCCTCTGTTCTTACTTTCTTAATTTGCATTTTTCAAGCTCTTCTTACAAAATCTAAAAGTGACTATTGCATTTTGCCCCTTCTTGTAAAACTATCTAGGTTGCACCCATGCTATAACCACTCTATCACATACATGTATCTTTTTTTAGTCTCTTTCCACTTACCGAGCAAGGCTACTTTAAATTTAAAATCTGTTAAATAAATGTTCCATAATTTGCACAAATCTTAATACAACTTATCACCTGTGGGTCTAGAAGAAAATGTTGGAATTTCTTCCACATGTTGCCCATATCCATTACGATTTTGATGCCTGGAAAAACAGATAAGAACGATTAGCACATCGAAAGAACTGACAAGTAAAGTTTCAATTTTATGTGTCGTACTTTTTTAATGCAAAGCTATTAGAACTCCTTCCTAAACTGTGACGATTTCATGTTGTGTATTTGAATGTGTTTCTGCTTACAGTGTATTCTGCTGGGCATGATTTCTTCTCAACTGATTTCTGTCCCAATTATTCTCGGTTGATTTCTACAGCAGCAATCAATGCAAATCATCAAAGTTTAGAATATCAAAGTTTAGCACAAGATAAGATAAAGAAAACACAATGCAAGCTTACACTAATGAATGCATAAACCACATGCATAACACAGAAATGAGCAGAAGCAACAACTCCGTACAACAAGCTTAGACTCCTCAGTCCATTGCGCTTTTTACGTATGTTTCTTGGAACGTGCATATTAGATTGTGCATGAACTGGTGCACTTCACTCTCTTCAGCTTATCATATTTGAACCATACCTTACAACAGATTTGCTTAGATATATTTTTATGACTTGAGGGATGCCTCAAACGACCTTTATAAAAGTCCAGATGTATGCACAGTGCACACATAGTGATAGCTACAGGGCTTTTGCCATGCTGTAAACGACAATACATATATAGTGTCTTGGTACATGCATGCACCCTGCACACACATGTAGACATGCACACATTCACTGCTGTTCCTCATAAATACTTTGCAAAGAAAAATTCATGTATGTAGCCAGTGAACCAATCAGTGTAAATGTAGGCACTTGCAAATATTGGTTCACCGTTCGTTTATATGAACATGCATTTAGGTGATTCTTATTATTCTTTATTTGCAACTGTTAAGACCTCTGTCCAAAGCATACCTTGAAACTGTAGCCTGGCGGATGGGTAGGCGGCCGTACCCGATAAAGTGATTGACTTGAAATTCCTTCCATGGTGCTAACTGGTTTCCATCTCCTTGGATGTAGCTTCATGTCCCAAGGAACTTGCTCGTAAGCACTGTGCATTGTCAAATTTAATTAATATGCATTGTTCTGATAAAGCTTAATGCAAACACGGCTAGTCTGATTGCATTTGCAACCGTTGCTTATAAAAAATGAAACAAAATTATCTTCACATTGGTTTCCATATGAAAATTTTCCAATAATAATTCTTCTTATTCAGCCTGTATTGTAACTATATGGAGCTCTACTTACTTACTTACCTACTTCCTTAATTATATGCTGCAGATGTATATCAACCTGAATCTGGCAAATATAAAATGTAGAAATAAAATTACATTAAAGCAGGTTTTCAGAGTTTTTTGCTATATGCCATGTAAACAGGTATATGGTTGAATATGATTGTTAAATTATGATTATATCGGACATTTCTATGCATAAAAGTTTCTTCATTTAGTCATTAGACATGACACATAATGTCATTGCCGTGATATCATACCTTTGTGTTGATGATCTATACATGTATCGTTTAGCCATATCATCTCTGGATAGCGGATGATTAGCAAGGAACTTGGGATCTTCCTGTGAAGAGAAGAAAATCTAGCAGCTATTTATAGCAACAAAGCTTGTGCTTGAAAATACTACTGGCTAATTAAAACATCACATATTTAATACTTTTTCACCATATTCTTATAAAGTTGCCGTCTAATTTATGCAGACTGATAGTGTATAAATAATACGAATCATTGAATCAGTCAGATTCAGTTTGCTTATGAGTTGAATAGGTTTCTTTTATCCCAGTATTTGGTGGTTTGTTAAAGCTATGCACACTATTATGTTTGACAATAACCTGTCAGAAAATACATGAACTTCTAGAGGTCATATTTAAAAATAATTAGCATGCACTTTAATATGACATTCACTACACAATATTTCTGCTAACAAAGCATGGCAATTCATTCTGAATACATACAATGTTCGAACCCTCTTGGTAAGTCCCATCGGTGTAATCTGTCGAAACAACAAAAACAATTCAGCTTCAACCAAGAAAAAACCAGAAAATATAATTATTGAAAAACGCTGTTTCATGTTTTGTCATTTTTTTTCTCAAGTTGGTGCTATTTAACTTATTGAACAGTAATAAACTCAGCTACAGTCACATATTACATTAAATAGCTATCAAACATTTGGCTTTACATGCATGATGTACCTGTAACCAGAAAGTTTCTTTGAATTTTGTGTGATAAATTTATTACCATGGTATTGAACATTGTACCTATTATCACTTAGAAGCTCAATAAAGATTTTTCAGCTGGGTTTTGGTATGTTGCGTAACCTGCTTAGACTTATGAATAAGAATAATAATCTTTAACATGCTCACTGACATTATATTCAGCAAGGAATATGAAATGTGGTTTCAGTCATTAGCCATTATTTTGTGTGGCTTAATTGATTTCAAACATCTGCTTCCAACAGTTAGCCAGCAGATTCAAACAGCACCATACTATTAAATTCTTGTTCTAATTAACTACTTTAAACATTAAATGAAAATAGGTTGCATGCTCTTTACAGGTTCTTAAATGATTGCTCAGATATAGCAGCTTATTTTGCTTGATGGTACTACTATACGGATTCTTAAACACATTTATGCATAAAACTCATTATTGAAAGAGAAACTTTAGTACAGCAGAGAGCATGATTACATTTGTTTGGTCTTAAATAAGACTAAACATTCTTTGAGGATTTTAATTAACATTTCAACAAATGTTTTTCTGTAAATACAATTGCATAAAATATACAAATATATCAATGGTTTTCACATAAATTCAAATGACATCAACTGCAGATGAGAAACACGAAAGCATACTTTTAAGGTTGGCACGAATTGTGGCATCGAGAAGTCTCCTCGAATTCCACAGGTATGGACCGCCTGGATCTCGCTCCGTCAGTCTTCTCGTGTCAGGTGGAGCAGAGACGCAGTGAACTCTGATGGAGTGAGTCCGATACGGAGGCAGCACCGCCTGAGGCTTGTCACTGACCTGATCAAGCGTTGGAATCTGTGTATAACCAGCCGCCAAGAAACCTACAATTTACACAAACACATCTGAATATTGCAGCCATAGGAGACAGCAAAGTGCTAGGTTGGCTCTAGACTTCTCACTATAACAATAACCCAGCCCCCAAAAATGAATTCCTTTGGCTGGGTTCTATGTCTCCAGTAACTGTTATTCTCTAACAGCAATTTTGATTATGGCACATTGTTATGATCGTATTAATGAACATTTGCAACACTTAGGCTAGTGCCTTTGAAAGTACTTAATCTGTGTCTAGAATCACGCATGCATAAATACTGGTATATGCATAAATACATGGATGGATGGGTGGGTGGGAGGATGGATGGATTGATCGATGGATGGATCGATAGATACAGGTAGATAGGTGCGTGCGTGCATACGCACGTACGTACATACATACATAGACCTACATACACACACATACAAACATACATAGGCTACATACATACATACATACATAGACCTACATACACACACATACAAACATACATAGGCTACATACATACATACATACATACATACATACATACATACATACATAGACGTACAATCGTACATACACAGACATACAAACATACATACATACATAGGCTACATACATACAATGTCTCTATTCTTTCTTCGTCAATTCTTGATAGTCTGCCTGCCTGCCTGACTCTCCGGACTTGACCCGCTGCCTATCGATTTTGATTTGATTGAGCGCCTGTGAATAAGCTGGTTCCCGTGACTTCGCTTTTGTGGGCGCTGTAGAAATCTCGAGATTACGATACGATTACGATAGTCCGGCTTTCACAACCATACATTGCCACTGGCCAGACAAGGGCCGTCATAAGTCGTAGTCTTGGTAACTAGTTTTGTCAGGCAGGTCACTATGATTAAATCGTCTCCGTCATTCTGGCTTAATACGGCCTATAGTTCCTTTCAAGACACAAAAATATGTACCGCTACAGGTTTTCAACAGAGTTAAGTTCTCGAAATTAAGCTTATACCTGAGATCGGATCGAACAGGTTTTCATATGCCTGCCGACTTCCCTGAGTGCAAGCTGATGGGTAGAACAAGCTTCGTCCAACATCGGTTGAATATTCGAAAGGCCCGCGTGGCACAGAAGTAACAACTTCTCCACATTTCATATCCACATTGGTCCTAGAACGCGGTAGAAAAGTCGCCATAGTCGCTTCGATTATCTAAATCGCCAAATGAAACTTAGATAAAAGTTCTTAGATCCTGAGCACTCGAAAGCACTTCATCTGAAGTGCTATTGTGGCTCAAGGTAAGCATAACTACTCAATCGTGCTTGTTTACAGGTTGCTATTGGATACGCACACCTAGCTACTTCCGGAAGTGCTTCTTCATCATTCTGCTTGTGACTATCAGACTAAAAATCGTACTCTAATTACAGTTGGCGGCTGGCCAGACAACAACTACTTTACATAAACCTAGTGACCTATAACCCCATCTACAACTATTCCATAGGCACATGGGCATTGGCACAGATAGGTCACGGGTCACTGCATATGACTACTCGGAGACTTAACCTATTTGAGCTGCGGCGTAGGCCGCGATATGCTAAAACAAACGATAATTATTGTTAACCAGGGTTTTTGTTTAAAACAAGGCTTCGCAACAGCATTACTAGCGCCACACGCATTTCGTGCTATTTTGACATAAAACTAATTCAAATGTTTCACAACATTTTTGAAAATTATTTTTAAAGCTATTAAATTCTACTAAAAAAATAATAAATAAAATAGAAATAAAATTTCAAAAATTAATGTGTGACGTAACACATGGCCTGACCCCTCCTCCTGTCACAAACTTTCACACTTTCTTACACCCCCCCCCCCTGGAGCGTGACATACTTTATGGACGGCCCCTAGTTTTATCAGCATACTAGTTGTATGAAAACGGAGGCAATAGCTAGAGATCTTGTTTGCTAAAATCCACTTAGAGGAAAATTCCCCCTTAATTCTCTGTGAAAGTCATCGTCGTTGCCGTTAGCCTACCATCAACACTTGAATTAAATGGTCGCTCTTCAGCTCTGAAGAGATGTCTACGGAGATAAGCAATGCTGTCGACCTACTATAGCCTATAGGCTACCTACTATGCTACTACACTCAAAAAAGAGACGTCGACCATCGGTGCCCTTACAGCCTATAGGCCTAATTGCGTTAGTCAAGACTCAAGTAGGCTAGGTTATAATATTATTAAGCCTATAGGCCTAAGCTTAGGCCCTATAGGATATGATTAAAGTCACCCTCCGTTCGGCTGCCTTCTTGTTGTTCCTCGCATGCGTGGAGCTACTGCCCAATCTTCAGAAGCTTAAGTAATAATTATGTTGGCGGCTGGGCCCTCTTGTTGGAATCGCCTCCCTCACAAGCTACGTCTTAACATAACATAACATAAGTTTTAAGTGGTTCAGAAGACCAGGGCCTGTGTTAGAACCACTTCCTTTAATTGTTGACCAGGAACATCTAGTAGCCCAATTTTCCAAGTTTCCTTTTAAACGCTGCAACTGTGTCCACCGACACAGTGCTGTCTTGACTCTTGAACTCCTTGGTCTCTGACTTCACAGTTTCAACTGGACGACATCAATGTATAGACAACTCCTCTGATATGACGTAGTGCTTGTGAACAAGATGGTGCTTTACGCTCTAGAAAATAATGCAAAGTTTCACGAATGCGTATCTGTCATATCGATATAAAACTGCTTACTTACTTCGACGAATTTCGCATCCTATTAATAGATGCGGATACGGAATGAAACCTGGTACTTCCGCCATCTTGCGGCTGGTGTGTTTACAGATTTGTTAAAATTTCGCGTTTCCTCAACTTATTCGGATTAGAATCCGAATCGAGGTGGCGAGCCAGTTGCTGGCTGTTTGACAAAGATGTCGGGTTCAACGAAACAGAAGAAGAAGCACATAAAGGCCGTAAGGCCGAAGCTGCGACTGTTTCGAGCCAAAGAACCCCTTTTCAGTGTGTTTATGTGGGGCATAAATCACTCGGTAAGCTGTTCCGGAAATAAACATAATCTTACAGGAGTTGCATACCATTATAAACCTTGAGGTGAAATTAAAGCTTGTGTAGTCCTTGACCGATTACGTATAAAGAGTGACTGCCTAGACTTGGAGAGAATAGAGCGCTGCGATCTTAACACAGCTGGTGCACGGACATTTTGGAATTTGGGGTCAGTTACTGAATGTTACCATATTTCACCTAGTGATGCCTGGATCCACCAGTATTCATAATTATGGGCCTAAATTATGAAATTTTATAACTGCACTCGTGACCTCTTCTTTTCCCTCCCATCCTCCATGATAAATTGTTGGACACGGTGGTGTAGTGGTGGCGTCGTTGCCTTGAAGCCGGAAGGTTAAAGGTTCGAATCCACTTCAAGTCGCCACGTAGGGACCTTGGGCAAGTTCTTCACTCGCAGTTGCTCAGCGCTTCGGCGTGAAACTCCGATGCAGTGTCCGCGCTGTAGTTGGGAGCGCCTCTGAGTAGCGGTTGAGAGCTGGAAGAGGCACTATAACAAGTGCGCATACAAACAAACAAATTACTCTCAATTGTGCAACAATGACCTTTTTACTATTTCTAGCTGCACACGAGTGCTTTTGCAACTGCACAAATTCATGTACAACTGCACATTTTGTCCAGAACTGAGGGCTAAAACAGCCGTTCTGCTCTGTCTGAGTCTGGGGGCAGCCATACTTTGTATACTTGATAGGCTATGGGCAATGAAAATGTTTAAATTTTATCTCTCGGATCGTATGATAGTACTATTGCTAAAATTTGAGGTAGTCTTCAAGATACAGCCTTCTCTAGTTGCCCTAGTTGTAGACAATATGGCCACTGGCCATTGGCTGTCCCAGACTGCAAGAGAAATCAGATTGTACACAGACAGTTGGAAGAACTGGCGAATGTAAGCAAATAATCAGTACTCTGGTTCCACAACAGCAGACCACGAAACCTTTGCTGCAAAGTCATATCTCATTGATGAATGAAATGCTTTGAACAATTCCAATCTGGATAAATTTTATTTACTGATTAATTACTTGATTAAACTTTTAAGTAAGATATATTTGTTAATCATTTTTACTTTGTAATTTTTTTAGTATTTTTAATGATAATGTTGGTTAATTATAGGTTTCCTCCAGTGGTTTATTTACTTTGACAAAAAGTGTGCTGTGTTTTCATCATGATATTTTATGTTTAAAATGTAATTACTATTTAAAAGAAACTATTTATGATGGTTATGCTTGTTTAGATCTCTGAGCTGAGTCATGTCAACATCCCAGTTATGCTTATGCCAGATGACTTCAAAGCCTACACAAAGACTCGTGTTGATAACCACATGTTCAACAAGTGAGTGTCCATCCAGCATTCTGAGGAGTCTGTAGGTTCTGTGGACATCCGCCAGGAGTTTTGCCTCAGTTCGGTATACAAAATTAAAACACCAACTGAATTCACAAAAGAGCAACATTGAGGGAAATTTTTCACAGCTTTCAATCATTCTTACTTGATATAATTCTACGTTAAGATAAAATTACATTAATACATGCCTATCACACAAAATTACAAGTTACAGAACTTTGCAGTCTATTTCTTGGAAAATTGAATAGGTGAAGCTTGCTGGGTTACATTTAAGCGAATTAAAGTTTGAATACCATTGCTGTATGGTGTAAGTGTTTAAACGTTATGATTGTTGTAGAGAAAACATGCCAAGTCATTTCAAATTCAAGGAATATTGTCCCATAGTGTTTCGAAATCTGCGAGAGAGATTCAACACCGATGACGAGTCGTATCTGGTGAGTGCAGATTGCCTGAGAAATAATCAGACGTCGAATTCTGAAGCCACAGTCTGTTTGAGACAGAGTTATTAGATGAAATTGTTTAACCCTTTACCAGTTAATTTTTAAATTTTAAGCACATTTTCAGCGGATATTCTCGGGGCAAACGGGTAAAAGATTAAGCAGGGCTGTAAGTGATGCTTATTAAAAGATGGCAGACCTGTATAGTACAAGTAATGAGGTCTATTAAGTAATGTTGTGAATTTTTTAAGTATACAGTTTAAACAACTGGTGTAGTGTATATGATTTGCCTGTCATAGATTATGAATCAGTTTTGAAACTTGTGGATTTTAAACTTTTGAAAGTAGTTTTTGTTCAGCTAAAGTGTGAATTGAAATGGGAATGAACAGAGTTATGAAAGTTGGTGTGGAGGAGAATGTATCTAGGCGAATGTAGGCATACGTAGGCCATGCTGTTAGATGGATCTATCAACGTATTTGTTGGATCCATTAACATATTCTATCTTTGTTGCCTTAATTCCCTTAACAATATTGTCTGTTTAAGTTGCATATGTGTTAGTTTAAGTTCTTCAAATATTTAAACAAATTGATTGATTAATTGATTGATTCAACTGTTGGTCTTGTGTTTGTGCATGGAGTTATGATTTGCATGGGATGTTGTAGAGGTCACTGACCAAGGACTGTCCCCTGGACATGGAACCGAGTCGTAGCAGTGGAAGCAGCAGGGCGCTTGTCTCATACGATAAGAAGCTATTTATTAAAACGATACAAAATGAACAAGTGGCCGAAATGCACCGGATACTCAAGGAATACCATCAGGTGAAGAAATCTTGCAGAACTTCTGTCCTATTAGAACGTTCATTTGTTTGATTTTGAAGCCTTTATCCAGATAGAGTGGTTGTCTATTAAAATTTGTGACAACAAAATTTCAGCTTTGATCCGAGTGAACTTGAATGTAGACTAATTTGTCAGAAGCTGCTGTGCTTTGAGATGTGACTGAACAGAAGTAGCAATTTGAGCCGAACACAAACCGTGAGATCATGACCAGGACACTCATTCTTTCTTTTTCAGCTAAAGACGTGACACACGGCATCAGCACTTCCACTAGCTTAAATTTGCTCTTTTCATTTGCAGTGATTGTGCGGCATCGCCCAAGCAGCAAGATGTTCATGTAGTTTGTTGTGTGATGCTAACTATTTTCTGTTTTTGCCGTTCATTTTTCAGTACATTGTTGAGCGTCATGCTGATACCCTGCTTCCACAGTACCTCGGCATGTACAGGGTCACGATTAACGACTCCGAGACGTACCTTGTAGTCACTCGTAATGTCTTTAGCCCTAGGCTTAAAATTCACAGAAAGTACGACCTGAAGGTTAGTCCGTGCAGATTTATAAAAACGCAGCTCATCGTACTTTTAGCCATGACTGCAGTCAATTTTTTTAGCTTTGTCATTTTAAACAGCAGGTGGGATGTGTGTATGACTCCTTCAAAACTGAATATGATGTTCCTAATAAAATATCAGCTGTGCTCTTAACATGCTTTAAGACCTTCTTTGGAGCTCTATGTAAAGTTAAAATGAGGGCTTGTTAGTCCTGATCTTAAAATTTGTTTTTATGAGGTTTTTTAATGTGGGTTTCTTGTAATGTGTTGGTGTACCCATTTTAACTCTTTCCAGCCGGAATTGTTTTGATACAGGTCTATGCTGTTAATGCAGTCACGGGTGACCCGGTCCAGCGGGAAAGAGCTAAAGCTTATTACAATACTGATTAGCTTTGTATCCTTTTTATGTGCTTCGTATGTTACAATGTTTATGAAGGCAGAAATAATAATTATAGATGTAAATAATAATAATATGTGTTAGGGTTCGACAGTTGCCCGCCAGGCAAGTGAGAAGGAGCGTGCGAAGGGTCTACCAACATACAAAGATAACGACTTTCTCAGCGACGGTCGACTCATTCAGGTTGGAGAAGAGAAACACAAGAAACTGATGGAAACCATCCAAGCAGATACTGAAGTCAGTTCATTTATTTATTTATTTATTCTTTATTTATTTATTTATTCTTTATTGCACCAGAAGTAAAATAAGTATAGTACAACAGAAACAGAAAATGACTGGGCAACAGTCCTGAAGCCCAGAAAAAAGCAAAATGCTTATGCCAACCAGGCCCCTGGTTCAGCTCAATTTCTTTGGTCTTTTCTAGACTTTGCGTTTGGTGGGATGGAATGATTATGTAGAAGCTGTGTTGATTAACGTGAGCAGTGGAAAATTGATGCGCTGCTTCGTAGCTACGTTTCAGAGTTCTCGTTGAAATATGGCTGCGACTTAATAGGCAGAGAACAAATCTTGAACTGTTTTTGACGTAAGAGTTCGAGTAACTTATATCGGATCTATCTAACGGATGAATTGGTTTCAAGCGACAGTATGCACGTTTTTTTCTTCACTAATTGTTCAACAGCTTTGTAAATATATGTCTGTTCTAGAGATATATTATTGTGAGCATGTAATCTAGTTTTCAGTGGACGACTTTTGTTGTTTTGTTTAGTTGTTATCTAGTCTTCACCTGATGGACTACAGTCTGTTGGTCGGCATCCATGATTGCAACGCCGCAGAGCAGGATCGCAACGATTCTTTTGACAACGATGTCGACAACGACGCTGATGAAGAGGAGGATGAAGATTCGCCTGGATCTGGTAACGCCGGTGTACCCACGCCTCCAGACAGTCCAATGGTCGTCTCCCCTCCACCAATCTTCACTGGAGAACTCGATGAAACTCTCGAGCATTTCGCCATCAAATGCAGTGATCGTAAGTTCATAGTGACAGTCGTTTAAATTGTACAGCAGGTATGACTTGCAATGCTGGTGATAGTCTGGATATATATTAATCAATGTGTTTTAATTGTCAGTTTTTTAGTTATAAGATCATTACTCTTGATTGCAGTATCACATGCAGTAAGCAGCAGTCGATGTCATTTGCTTGGTGATAATGGTACGCTGTAAGAGGTCGTTAGGTTAGTTTGCTGCTGTTATGTCAACACATTAATAGCTAGACGTTGTCATAGAACCTGATAGGAATTCAGCAACATACGACTAAGCCTTCTGATGATGTTCAAGGCCGCAATCAGTGGTCCGTGCGGTGGGAAGCCAGTAAAGCATAGTGGGTCAGTTGTCTGTTTCAAACCAAGCAAGTAATTAATCGGTGAGAGGAAGGAAGCAGCCTATAGGAAACTGCGACATGAAATGAGGTTATGCAGCTTTTTAATGTTGCGACTAGCTCTGACTCACTTGAATGGTTGACGTTGACGATGATCAACGTGTTTATTTGTATGTATACAATACATATTTTTCCTTTTCACATATTCACTTTCAGATTAAAAGTTTTTACCTGTTTCTAGAATGTCCTCGAGCGGAAATCTACTTCATTGCCTTGATTGACATCCTCACTCATTATGGTGTGAAAAAGCGCACAGCACAGGCGGCAAAGACTGTGAAGCACGGTGCAGGAGCGGAGATTTCCACCGTCAAGCCAGACCAGTATGCTCGTCGTCTGCTCGAGTTCATCGAAAAAATAATCGAATAGCAAGATCTGCCGCCATGTGTCGTCGTCGTAGTCGTCATCAGTCAACTTAAAGTTGCTAAGGCGCATCGTTCTGAAGAGGCGTCGCCGCAGATGTTCCTGTTGATTTGGCAACCACCCAGAATGTTCCCATTTTGCATTTGCTCTGAGTGAAGACAAGTTTTTATGTGGCTGATGTTGTAAACTGGATATATCTCATTGACTGTAATCTTTATCCTGCCAGAATTATACTTCTTTTTGACCAGCGGCGTTGATTTCTTTTGGGACAGTTCGTCGTCTCGTAGACGAAATAATTTTTGCCGATATTTTTACGCAACTCGTTGCCACGTGCATCAGGAAGAATTGTCAAAATTTCCTGCAACTGGAATAATTTGAGAAGGAGGAAGAACTGTGCTGAGCACTGTTTGTGCTTTTACATCTGTTTGTTGTACGGCTAAATGCTGGTATTACTACTTGCGGTCTCGCAGTAACTGATGCGCTTCTGCATTGCATCGCAAACTGTTGTCTTTGAATATTTAAGTGAATGTTTGAAATTGTAACTGTGTTTGTGTGCGTGTTTTTGTGCTGACATGCTAGGTTTGGTGGTACATGTTAGTAGGCCAGATTGTTTTTGGCTGTGCAAGTCTGTGCCACCAGCTCTGTTATATTGCTAGGCTCAGAAATTGATGTTCATTAATTTTCCTCTTGAATGTGGCATGTGCCCATGAATTTTACGAAACTGATGAATTCTTTGGTTGTTGGCAATTTCAGCTGATTGTTAAAATTTGACAGGATTGACGATGGGTGTTAGGCTCTGATTGAGGCACTGATAAGCAAAAGCACACAGATAGCCAGATTGACATTTTCTGAAAATGACTTTAGGACTGTCTAGGTTTTTTATGGTCGGTTTTTGTGTGTGTGGCATAACATTAGTTCCTTCTCATTGAAATGACTTTAGTTGAGTTCAATTTTAAATTCTGTGTTGGTTGTAGAGACTGAGTTAAATTATGTGAAAGAAGAGTTGAATAAATTAACGTAATTATTGAGAAGACCTTGTGGCAGTTGTTTCTGTGATGAACTTTACTTGCCAAGATAATTTCAACAAGTCCAGTTTACTTTCTCTTATTTCGTGGACCGAGCTCAAATTCTTTGAAGACGTGATGAATTCTTGGAAGCTTGTAGTAATATTGTAGTTGTGCTTGTATCTTCTTTCGAGTTGTATGATGGCTGAGTGGTAATTAATCAAAGACAACAATAGTTGTGTTGAATAAGCAGATGTAATCATTTTAGGAACTGAAGGAGACTCATAGAAGTCGTTTACCAAACTCGAACTTATCACAGTTTTCTATGTGTTTTGTGATAGGATTTTTGCTTAAATGACAGAAAACTTTAACAAACATTTGCTTGGTTTTCAGACGTTGTTAGGATGATGTTTCAATATCTAAGTAGGTTCATAGGTACATGAGCATGTACATGTTATGTAATTGTTGACTATTGCTCTAATATATATGTCCGGTCAAGTATTATGGTTGACTAATTTTTTAACTTGTGGTTTTATATGTACAAATCTAATTTAAGTTGAAGTTATTTACGCCTCCCTCCCTCCTTGTCTCATTGATTTTCTTATTCTGCGTACAAATCATTAAGTCATCATCATTGAAGAATGCGAATTCCTACGCTTCAAATTTGAAAATTGTTTCTCTGGTTGGTCAAGGAAGGGTAGGTCATGAAATTTTTGGATTTTCGAATGCTCTTTAGCTGACAATTCTTTCAGACAATTGCGGTAGTTTGAGCAAATCCTGTTGTGTCAGTTGTCTGCTAAGGATGTTGTTATAGGCATCTATTTGTGCTGCTGGAGCTAATATTGTAAATGATCTGACATCAGTTGTTTCATTGTGTGTGTGGCCTGGGGAAGCCAGCTGCACTGTACTCACATTCTTAACCATAAAGCATGCTTTTGGTCATGGCTAAGATTTTCTACTTTTATTGTATCCGTACTCAACATGTAGTGCTAAGTAGTTATCTCATACAGGTGGTGTGTGATGACTACTCTCATAGGAAACAGGATCACACTCTAACTGTTATTAAGAGCATTTCATCATGCGTTGGTGTTAGTAATGTTCATTCATTGTTACAAACTAAACGGTGCGTTTGTGTGTAGTTTACATGGTGACAAGAAGTTTTTTTATTTATTATATTTTCTTCCAATTTCATTTGCTGAACTGCATTTTCACCACTTGTTGTTGATGAAATTATTGAGCAGCTTGAAGCGACTTGTTGAGGTTCAACAACGGTGTTTAGTGCGTGACAGAAAGTGTTCGATCATGATTTATTACGATATTCTAGAGTAGCAATTTGACTAATTTATTCATCTATGGTTTAAAAATTATTCTTAGACACGTTACACATGTCAAAACAGCAGACCTAAATGCCTAAATTTTCAAGTGCTTGCATAGCAAACTAGTTATGTGGCTTGAGGTTTTCTTATTTCATGCTAGTTTTTTTTAATATATAAAATGAAATTACGTTTCAGTCGAATTAGATTGACTGGTGTCTTACATGAAGTGTTGATTTTATATCAATGTGAAGCCATTTGATGTTGTCTAAAATTACATTTGTAGATCACTATTTCAGAGAAAAATATGATAGGATAATAAGACAGCAGTTGCCATTTGAAATATTGCTTCAGAGCATGTGCCACAATATTTTTATGTCTGCTTAACTATTGTTTCAGTCAAAGGCTGTGTATAAAATACGCTTACAGTTAAATAGATCAGCCTCCTGTTGAGCTGCGAAGAGTTTGTTATTTTTCGATTCGTATTTATAATTCTTTGCGTTACAGTTTTTTTTAATGTGTTTGTGCATGTAGCATGCAAATTCTTAGAACACACAGCAATCAAACTCTCCGGAATAAGTGGTCATGTTCAGTTTTTTGCTTTGTTGCAGTTGAAGTATTGTATTGATTGATACATATATGCTGCAGAAACATCTTTCCAGGGTAGTAGTACTCAATGAAATTCTCGAATTGTCTGACAATTTAATTTTTCGTAGGTGAGATGCAACTTGGACTCTGACACTTAGATAGATACCATTTGGATTTCACACAGAAACCAAATCTTGTCATCAGTGAGTTGTTTTAAACTGAGTATTTGTGTGGTTTAACCCTTTAATACCGAGATGAACGGAGTTAAAGGTTTAACATGAGGAGCAAGTGATTGCGTTGAAGTGAATTTAAGCACAGCTGTGGTCGGTGTTGAAATCTCATACAGTCAGACGCTAGTTGAATTTAGTTGATGATCTTTGATTGAGTCTTGAGGAATGCCTTCTTTTGTTGAGATGTAATTGTTTTCTTGCATGTGTGTGTGTGTGCGTGCGTGCTAGTGATGGAGCATTGTCTGATATCTTGTACAGCTGTCTAAGAAATGGAGTCAGCCTGTCATATAAGGTATGTTTGTACTTGTTTCGATACTCTTATGATATTAGTGAATTCATTCTAATGAATGCTTTTGTAAGAATTTTGCATCTACATTTGCCTTATGTGCTGATGTACTAAGACCTCAGTTTATCGTTGAATATAATAAGTATGGCTGACATTGTAAACGATGTATCTTTTTGTGCTTCATTTAACGCTATCATATAATTATTGTATGAAGCTGTAGTTTCACCAGTTTCTGAGTTTCTTATATATATATATACACACACAGTACTTTGTTTTAATCGCTGTATTTGGATGAGCATAGAGGTTTCTGTTTGATCCAATGAAATCTCTTGACTGGATTGCGGCAGTCAACAACACCAGCTGCTGTGTGGGAAGTAAACTGATCATTCGTTTAAACCGTTCATTTGCCCGCATCTGTTATACATCCATTCTATGTATACTTGAGTTGTATCGTATGTAATCTGTCAGCATTTTATGTATAGGTATGTATATTTGTGTATTTAAAATTGATATGCTTATTATATACATGACATGTGCTGCAGGCATTGCTTTGTGGAATTTGGCTAAGAACTGTTTTGCTGTCTCTTTTGTACATGTAAGAATCATGTGAAAATTTGGTATGTTTATAGATTAGAGTAAAAAATTGGGATAGTCTCTTTATACAACTGTTTCCTGGTTTTTTAATGAACCAGAGAACCCGTGCATTGGACAGAAGTATCTTGTGACTCAGACGTGCATGTTAGTGTGCATTAATACAAGTCGGCTATTCTTTTCTAAATATAACTGCAAACTTTCATTTTGCCAGTATTTTACACAGAGCTTGTTATTCAGACAGTAGACTGCAAACCTAGGGTTACATATTGAAGTTCCTGTCCAGGCAGAATTATGTTTCAAGGATTCTTGCCCACCTGTGCTAGGAATACGTGTTTTAGGCTAAACAGTGCGAGAGAGACAAATGCCACGTGTGATTGGGCTAAGAATTTTAAGCCAAAATGCATGTAACTGAAATGTTGTCAGCAATATAATATATAGTTGATTATAATAATTATTGTGAATTTATTTATGTAGTGAATTCATTTTTACTATTCAGAGATGATTTTTGTTATGATGTTTGTGTTTACTACGAAATTACTCATCAATTGGACATTTGTGTCACTAAGCCTGTCTCTGGGTTCACAGTTTCCACCGTACATTACAGTAGTTGGATGCTGTTTGATTTCTGTAGCAAAAGCCATTTTAGATAAGTCACTCGTGGCTAAGGTAAGGTAATTCTTCAGTCAAGGTTTTTGTCAAGTTTGTGCTTCTAGGTTGACTTCTTATTAATCCCTTTAGTGGCCGACCGGCATACAATCGTATGTAAAATTGACGACTATAATCGGGACAGCCGGTAAAGGGGTTAAGAGAAGAGCAAACGGTTTCGTCTGATGTAAAACTTTCTCAGATTCTGTTACGTAAGTGTTGTTGTTGATATGTGAATACTCTTCTTTGTCAGTGCTGAATAATTATACTATGAGCTGCTAATACAAAGTTTTTGTTGCATTTCATCTATTGTTGCTTACTGTTCAGCATTGTCTTTATATAGTTTTATTATATATTGTTTGTCAATTAATTGCCAGTACTTTCCACACAAATATGTATATTATACAGTTTTCAGCAGTGAGCGAAATTTGCATTAATGGAAAACGTCCAGAAATTACGTCTTGCTACTGAGTGGCAGTTTTTGAGCTTGTGAAATATATGCTTCATTATAATCACAGTTCACATTGTCTGTGAAATTGTTTTCGTGCCCTAGTCAAAGGCTGACATCCCTCAGGGAAGCACTGATGCATGTATTAAAACACTGATGATCTGTCTGGTTGAACAAGCAGATTATGTTTTGAAATGCACAGAGCAAGAGTGTGGCACCTAGATTTACGTTCTGGAAGAGATAGACAGGTCTGGGGCATAATAATAATAAGTGATAAAACATAGTTGGTCCATTGAATTTAACAGCATACAACCCTGACTTAATACCAAATCCTGAGTTGGCACTAAAACTTTACAAGAGACCTTGCCAATTTACCTGATTTGACATAGCACCAGCGAATTAGCTAGTCTCTCATTTTGGGGTTTTGTGTGGAGTAGGAGCTGAAAATTGTCAGCATTTTTATTGTATTACTTGTGCATTACATTCATCATGTGACTAATGAATATCTGTCTCTGATGAGCAGTGTCTAGTGTTCATTTGGTTGAGCTGAACTGTCGTGTTTCGTCAACTTACGTAGCTGAGCGCTTTTATGTGCAGTGACAGCTACGAAGATCTTGGACGAAACATAAGTCAGATGAGAATGCAGTTGTTGTATGTTGTTCTCGTATTATTATTTGTGTCAGTTGTGTTGTTGTATAGCATTTAACGGTCTGTATATTTTGAATTATTGCCGACGTCCTGATGTAGAACGGTCTGGCTCGTCAATAAAGTCAGTCATTTTTATTAGACTGTTGTCTTATTTGTGCAGCTTGTCTTTATTCTAATATAGTGAATTCGATTGCGAGTGGGGTTTGTAATTGCAAAAATCTGAAGGCGTTTTGAGTGATAGCTAAATATTTAAATTTAATTATTTAAATTTAAATCACTTCTCGGTCAGGAATCATTTGTAAGAACACGATTCTGATTGAAAATTTCAAATCTGAAAAATATGAATGCTTTTTGAATAGCGATAATATACATAAGTTATAGCATTAAAGAGAAATTGAATGGATTGGCTTTTATAAATGTTTATTTTGATTTCATCATAAGCTGTGGCCATGGCTAGTTGCTGTTCAGTTTTCTACAAGAGGAGGAGCAAAGATGCATTCAATACTAAGATCAGCATTCTCGTCGTAATCCCAGTTGTTCTATATATCCAGTTAGAGCAAATGAACCATGCAGTGGACAGAATTTCACAAAGTATCCCTCATAGTTTCCATGCTGTTGACGATGGCGTGAGACCAAATTAATTTGTCACTGTTCTGCGCTTGGTTGCCAGCACTGAAAATATTATTATTCAAAGACCAATTGCAAAATCATCCATAGCCTACATTCACTTGCCCGAGCTGTCATCTGCACCTATCCAGGCATCGTTGTTCCACTCCTATTCTTAATTCATTAATAAGCAAATCGAAACTAATCAAATGAAAACCATGGCGCACCAGTAGTTTCAGTCTAACAACATTGTGACAACAAGAGGCATTAACGTCACCCTTCTTTGTTCAAACCGTCAGAGTGCGAACAGCGGCAGAGTTTCGTGTACGAGGAGACGTTGCAGCCGTTTTTTTTTATTAGCATATACCGCAATCACTCGGTCGAATCTGAGTTTAAGACCAATGTAACTTAGGGAACCAGCGCAGAGGAAACTTGTTAACCGGAAGTCGACAGATTTGCTTATCCTAGCAACGCGTGTGTTCTTCGCTCCACAAGTTGTGCGGTCGATGTAAACATTTAAATTAGCGGAGGTGTATCTTTACGTCTGGAACAAGTTTGACCAATAAAGTGTGAGCCTCTTTATTTTTTTGAACCAGTTAATTTTTGCGCCTTCTGTAAACTCTGGAATTTAGAGATGAAAGATAGTGCATGACCGCAGTGTCTCCCTCAGGTCTCAGCATTAAGACAACTGCCTGATTTGTCCTAAGAGCCCATCAGAGGGGCGGATCCAACGGGGGCAACCCGGCCATGCCCCCTATTCAGAAATTTGCATAGGACGCCCCATTAAAAAAGTTATCATGTTTTTCTGTCCAGGAGCAACGAAATTTTTCTCCACCCAAGGCCAAAAATGTGGGCCTCCTTCGAAAATTTCTATATCTTACACGGTCAAATGTAATCCAATGAACTGTAACTTCAATATCTTTGTTCTCTTAAGGGTCATGGGTCAGACTTTATCAAGTGCAGCCCACTGGACGTCAGCTCAGGAGGGAGGACGTGGCAAACTGGAATTCACTCCAACAAATGAGCTGATACTCAACAAAATCATTGGCTTCGTGGATGGCTTCTCATCTTCGCAGCCAGAAGAAAGCAAGCTGACCTTCAGACAGCCTTTGACATGGGTAACTGAAATGGGAGAGTCAGAGTTCTCTCATGGATACATGGAGAAGTATGTTTTTGCTTAAAATTTAAAACACTGAAAATTTCATTTGCATTGCTATTGTAGCACGGTTAGCATTGTTATTAACTTCTTCACATCCAACACTGTAAAATTTCTAGCACTTGTAACTGATGATTGGAGTATTAAGTAAAAAAAGAGCCTTTATGTTATAGCCTTCCAGTTAACCTTATTTGCTTGTTTGCCAGGTATACACTGCCTTCTAAGTGCTTTCTTCTGAGCATTGCCTTTTAAGTACTACCATTGAGTACTTCCATCTATCTGGTACTGCCTTTTGAGTACTGCCTTTTAAGTACTGCCTTTTAAGTACTGCCTTTTGAGTACTGCCTTCAAGAGGTAAATTTAGGTAGATGGCGCTGTGTCATCAAGATACATCAAATTATTTAAGCAGATATAACATAATGAACATTTACTAGCTTAGTTGTTTCTATTTATTTGTATGCATTTTTTCTGTGTAAGCCTGCATACATGTATGTAGCTTGATAGCATTAATTCATCATTCATTTGGAAGGTGTGATAAGAAAAAAATTATTTGTTGAAACAATGTATTTTTGCCCTGCCTTACCATGCATATTTTGAGACTAGTTGATTTTCATGCACATTGTGCTATAACCATTAACCATGCTAACAAATTGACTGTGCGAAAATTTCTTGTATATTCTGGCCTTCGCATAAAATATTCTTATAATAGACTTTTTTAAACAATATAATGTCTGCACTTGGTTTGGTTAAAAACTCTAATCCATAGCCGTTGTAAGATGCGAATAAATGCTAATGACTTACTTACTTTGTTGCAGAGGAGATGAAATTGTGTCGAATGCGGTGGACAAACATGGTCATCCTGTTGTTGTGTTAAAGAAGAAGGGATCAAAGTTTCAGATATCAGTCATGTCACTGGAGCAGATGGAAAACGTCATGAACAAAGCAGGATCTAAGAAGCTGACAGAAGCAAGGCATTGTCTTGAAAGTAATTTGCAGCTCTCTCTGTCTCTGCATCTACATGGAACATTACTAATATTTCTAACTAATTAGCTTTAAACAGGACTTATGATCAGGGTTTAAAGTGAGTGGGAACGGCATCCCACTGTTCACCCAAACCAGTTTAACCACTGCTTAATGCTTTTATTGCAGCTAACTTCTAAGTTAAGTTTTATAGGCTCAGAAATTTTAGTTCTCGCTCAACTGTTGAACTGATTGTACTTTATTTTTATCTTGACTGTTAAGAGATTAATAAATGGCAGAAATAATTAGACATATGATTTTTTTATTTTTCTCAGCAAATCCTGATCCTGTGGCATCAATCGTCGGCGATCGATTTGCAACGGTGTCTGGTTCGGACGACGCAATTTATCGTTACACCGAAGAAATGATGCGTTCTCAGCCATCGAAGAAGACAGACGACGATGATACATCAGCTGGTCATGTCAAGAATGACGACTTAGACGAAAAGAAAACAGTACTAAGACTTGTGCTGCGATTGAAAGATTTTGACGATAAGCTGATGCAAGAAGCTGTTAAAACAATCTCATCGTGAGTAGCTCTTGTATTTAGCTTCATTGCTCGGAGCGTAAGCTGCGTCCCATAAAGCATGCGGATTTCGGTTCACTGTGTGAAAATAGCTTATTTTTATATCTCAGACTAGCACGGTCCCTTTAATGGTGTGATGTCTGTTTCAAATGGGCACCTGATCATTCACTGAAAACATTGCCAGGGTTGTGGGTCATATAAAAACAGGTAACATTTACATTACCGTGAACATGAGGTTGTAACCAAAACTGTAAGCATTTATGAAAAAGATGTAGTGTATATTTTATAAATGTGCTGTGCAGTTTTAATTTTTAATATAGTCATTTGCTTGGCAATTTCTTGAACTCTGATTTAAATGGTTTCTGCTTGCACATTAAGGGAAGTCAAGCTAAGTCCACCAGATGTTGAAAGAGCGTTTGGGCTACTGAAAAGATTTTCAGGAGACAGAGAGGAGAAACACATACTAAGAGAGATTTCATGGACTGAACGTAAGTAACCTTCATTTTATCAGGTTTATTATATCTTAACCTTGGTTCGTCTTTTCATTCACATGAAATCAAAAGACAATTTGTTGTTGGTCAATGTTTCCTGCACTCTAGAATGCTGCTATTTGATCTACAAGGCAGGCATATAAACTTTGAAAATTCACAAAATAATTTTCCATAATTTGTAAACAGCTATTTAGCGTTCAGAAATGTTACTAGCTTATCAAGAAATTCTTCATTTTTTTTAATGAATCTCAAAACTTATAATCCAGAGCTTCAAATTGAGACGTTTATTGTGCTTGTTTTTCTAGCTTACAGTTTAGCGTCTAAAAATGGTTGTCATGCGCCATTTTGGAGACAGATCAATGGAGACATCAGTTACATCACAGTGAAACCTTATGACTCAGATGCCATCTACATAACAGCAAGCACCTATGGCTACTTCGTGAATGGAGTAAGTTCTGCATAAATAACATTCATTAATGAATTATTTAAGCAAACAGTCTTGAACTCCTGGTGACAACTTTCCCATCATCATCATCATCATTCGCCATGAGCCGTATGCTCGTAGGTGTCCAATGTCAACTTCGTCTTCTTCTTCCAATAATCTCTGTCCTGCGCCAGGTGGAACAGCTTTTGTAGTGAGTCATCGCAACTTTCCCATAAATATCCATAATGTATGTGAGTTTTTGGATATGTCCATTTGTACGACTAGGAGCCATGCTCTGTGTAGGAGGAAAATAAATTGATTCTCAGTTGTGATAATGCTTCAGTAATATGCATCTTTGAACATGAACCAGTTAAAAGAAGTGACAAATAATAATTTAACCAGCAAAATCGCTGAAAGTGAATAGGTTTAAGACAACAGAGGAGAGTGTAGACAGAGGAGACCTGAAATATTTGGGTGAGATATTTGATGAGCAAACTGCTGGAAATCTTTTGGTAGTTTATAAGAAAGGGTATGGTTGCATAGTCTTTCTAGTAGGGATGCTGAGAATGGATCAAGTTTACATTATTTGCTTTGAAAGGATTAATTTCAGCAGCTGGCAATAAAAGATTAAAAGATGCAACAACCTTATTTTTTGTTTATTTCTTTCAGGGTCCCAAGCAAACAAATGAACTGGATTTTGAAAAATACGGTGCATATTACAAAGATATTGTTGCACTGCTACGTGAGAAAAACAGCCACTTTGCTACAACTATAGAGAAGCAGGTATGTTGCCTCTAGAAGCCTTTTCTGAGGTAATGTCGCTAAATGCTGGCCAAGAATAAGGATACCAAATTTGTGTTTTGTCTTGCTGTATCTTTTTAAACTTGTTTAAAGAATTATTAACGTAAATGTTACATTTTATGTCGTGTGTTTATTAGCATTTGATTCTAACTGCATGACTATATCAATATCTGTAACGATGTAATAAATGCGTACTTTTTTAAAGTATAATATTTTAAATAATACAAACGTCTGTCAATAATTTTTATAATTATTCCATTAGCAGTTAATTGTCCCTTTGTACAATGGACCAAATTGCACTTGCATTGACATTTTAGTTAAATTCAGTTATTTGTTCATATTACAACACTTTAGTGAACTGATGTAAAACTCATTAACGACAAGACTTGGTTTAGGTATGACTGCAAATGGTTCTTGGAGTGTCAGGGTCCAATCATTTCTCATCTATAAGAAATTTTTATGGAGTTTACAATTTCTCTTCTCTTCAATTTGCAATTTTTATCTTAATTTCCTAATGAGATTCATATTTATTAAACTTTTTTAATTTTAAGGCTTGCGTGTGATTATGTGTGCATTTATTTTGGATTGGTACAAGTCTTGAAAATGTTTTTCACATCCTATTCGCAATGTTTACTCTTGTAGGATGTCTTCAAGACGAAGGACTTGTCTAGGAATGACAAGATGGAGACTGTGAGCAGTGATTACAGCGATGGAAATAAGGATGATCGAGAAGACGCGCAATCGGACAATTTGCGAAGACAGAGATCGGATGAGAAGTCAAAAGTAGAGAAGAAGAAAGAGCAGGATAAGCGAAAACTTGAACCGTCTTTGAAATGGAAAGCGCTGGAAGTGGACGAAAAGGGAAAGAAAAGTGACAAGCACATCAGAATAAAAACACCAAAGAAAGGAAACAGAGAACGGTTTGTCGGTTTTCTTGTTCTCTTCTACTTCGCAATTCTGCAGTTTTTGCAGTTCAAGGAGGTGACATATCTCCTAAAAACATTTGCACAAGAATTTCTCTCATACAAGGTAAATTTGTTTATAAAAGTAGCAGCTGTATATGCAATTGCATTTTTAATTTACTAGCGGGTGCATCTTGGGCTAACAAAATCATAATTCTCGCAACATGTGTTTTTATTTAATTCAACGTAAGTTTTTTTTTAAATCTTTGTTTTGTTTTGAATTTCAGGCAGAGGTCAGCGCTTCACAGTGACGGTGAGTCATCGTTTGAGGAGAGTTCTTCGGAGAGTGATGAGGAGGAGGAGTCACTTGACCGGCGACTGGACGCGTCCGCTGACCTCCCTTCTGACTATTGGCAAATCCAGAAGCTTGTCAAATATCTCAAGGTCTTCAACTGAATTGCTCATCTACATAAATTAAATTCATCAACATCAGCATTACGTAACTTCTTAATGAACACAAGTTGCTATAATAAAGCTGCTAATAAATACATTAAGATATATATATGTAATATATGTATGTATATTCATTTATTTCCAAAATGCTGTAGGTGTGCATTGGCAGATTGACAGTTTGGCTACTTCTGGTTGAGTTTGTAAGTACATGTTTTTAAATGACATTCTTGGGATAAAGTTCATCGAGTCTTTATTGGGTGAAATTGTGAGCCTTTTGTCTAAAGTTATATAATGGATCTCGCATTTTCGCTGCAGTGGGCAGAGGTCACAATGGACATGAGGTTCATTTCCCTAAACAGCTCTAAACAGCATGCTAACGTTTCAGCTGTCAGAGCATCAGGATATGAAATTTACAGTCGACCTGTCTAAGCCTGTTCATGAACATGTTGTTTTGAGCAAAAGTACGAGGTGTTTTCATACTTCATACAGTAATGTTGTATACTAGTTTTCTTTTTGTTTTTTTTACATCTCTGATATACTTGTAGTAAATCTAAGTTAAGTCTGACTCAGTGGGATATTATTGCAATAAATTTAAAGGCAACACTCTCACATGTTGTTGTTGTTGTTGTTGTTGTTGTTGTGTTGTGATGACAGGGAGGAAATCAGACGGCAACAATCATTGCTCTCTGCTCGATGAGAGACTTCAACCTGGCGCAAGAGACGTCCCAGCTGGCCATACGAGATGTCGGAGGACTTGAAGTTCTCATTAACCTTCTCGAAACCGATGAACCAAAATGCAAAGTAATCATCTGTTTCATTTGTTGTTGCTGTCAATTTTTATGCTGCAATTTATCTCTTTTTAAACAAACTAAGTACTGCAGCTTTTTATGCTGCTGATAATATTTGTATTTTTATGTAATATGATGTAGCAACACATTTGTTATTGCTCTTGTTGTAACCTCATTGTTCTTACTAAGTTGCTTGCTCATTATATGAATCATATAGTATGTGGCAATCGCTATCTGATTGTGATAGTATATGACATTTCTTCCATGTAAGTTATTAGATGTTAACAACTGAATAAAATTTGTAAGTTGTATAAACTGAGTAAAATCTGTATAAAGATACTGTTTATACGTTGCAATATGAAGCTTTGTTTTTACAGATCGGCTCACTGAAAATCCTTAAAGAGATCTCAAAGAACGTAAACATTCGTCGGTCAATAGCCGATCTCGGTGGTCTTCAGATCATGGTGAAGATTTTGCGTGATCCAAACAAGGAACTGCGTGCACTCGCAGCAGAAACCATCGCCAATGTCGCCAAGTTTCGACGTGCATGTCGCGCGGTCAGACAGCATGGTGGAATTAAAAACCTCGTGAGTCTAATCGGTTGATTGGTGTTGGGTAGCAAGATGTGGCCCTGCAGAAATTTATATGTATGATAATTATTATTTTAGATGTCTGATAATTTTTGTTGGTAAAATGTTTCTTGTGTTTTGCAAATGATGGAATTCAAATGACATCACTAGTGAGCATTCTGTAATGTAGTCGACAGTTTTGATATTTGGTTAAGGATTTCTACGCTACCTGTACTACTCACCCCCCCCCCCCCATGTCCACTCAGTTATAATTATCACACTGGCTGGATGGTGTTAATGAGAAGATGATATGGCGAGGGTTTTGTTGAGGAGAATTTCTAGCTAATTCACTTTGCTATGCGTATTAATAGCTGTTATTTTATAAATCAAACTTCTGTTGATCACTTGATCCAAGTTTGTTTTTGTCTCAGCAGCATGAAGAGCCTCTTCGTAAGAAATGCGTGATAGGCATTTAACCCTTTAATGCCGAGATGGTAGTAAATCTTATGGGAAATTCTATACCCTCCGGCATTAAAGGGTTAACAAGCTGAGCTAGCTTCTAAATTTATTCATATCATTCAAGCTCCATACTCTTGAAATGACCTTGAGCTGGAACTAACATTATAAACATTAAGCACCTGGAGTGAATTCTGGTAACCTTACTTTTGAACAGGTGGCACTGCTCGACTGTGCACCAATGGGAAGCAACGTGATGTCAGCCAAAGAACAAGATGTTGAGGTTGCTCGGTGTGGAGCACTTGCTCTCTGGAGCTGCAGCAAGAGTGAGCGCAACAAGTTGGCAATGCGACGTGCAGGCGCAATTCCACTGTTGGCTCGACTGTTGAAGTCACAACACTCCAACATGCTCATTCCGGTTGTCGGAACTTTGCAGGAATGTGCTTCTGAGGTATAGACAATTTTAAAAAAAATAATTAAAGTTCATATCTGTATGTGTTTGAATTTTGACCTTGATTTTGCATCTTTTAAACTCAGGAGAGATCTGCTATAAATATTCTGCATGGTCTTAGAGTTTGTATCGACTTTGTTTAAATATCTGTAAAGGATTAAATCATTTCCATATTTGACTCTTATACCTTAATGTGATTTAAATTGATTAATTATGCGTTCAAAACTATTGCCACCATTTCTAATTCAGATCAGACATTTGGAATTTCCACACTTTAATTTTAGAAAAATTATTGCATGTTTCAATTGTTTGTTTTAAGATTGCAATTGTACACTGAATAAGACTTGAATTTTATTACTACCACTCAGTTGCATTAGTTGTTGTAACTGGGTGAATTTATTTGAGTTACATTGATGTGTTGCAGCCAAGCTATCGTTTGGCTATACGTACGGAGGGAATGATTGAAGGACTGATTCGTAACTTGAAGAGTGACAATCCAGAACTACAGATGCATTGCGCTAGTGCCATCTTCAAAGTATGTCTAGCGACATCTTTCTTCTTTCTATTTTATTTTTATTGCTATGAGACATAAAAAGTACCAGACATTATATGTAGTATCTTCAGAGCTTCGTAATGGCAGCTTTTTACTTATAAGTAGGTAAGTAAATTCCTGAAAATGACCAGCTTCCAAACAGCACTCTGGTGAACAGGTATCGCATATAAAATTCACATACGACATCAAAAACTATCAAGATTAAATGCAGCATATTTCTCAGCATTTTAATTTCTATCCTGTTTTCTGTTTGGATGATTTTTATTAGTATTACTGCTTTGTGCCTGAAGCATATAGGATTTGATATAGAAATGATGTACGTTTCCTTATTATACCATGTCTGTAAACCAAAATGCGGATAGCAATTGGTCTATTAAAGAATATTATTATATTATCTTATAAATAATCCCACAGGATTTTAAGAAGTTGTTTTGTGCTCATTTTTTATTGTTATTATTGTGGCTGTGAATGGCAGTGTGCAGAGGAGAAGGAAACGCGTGACCTGATTCGCCACTACGGTGGCCTTGACCCTCTCGTCGATATCATCAGCAAGACGGACAACAAGGACCTTCTGGCTGCAGCCACTGGAGCCATCTGGAAGTGTGCCATCAGTCCAGAGAATGTCGTCAGGTTCCAGGCTCTGAAGACAATCGATTTACTTGTTGGACTTCTACATAATCAGCCAGAAGAGGTTCAACTAATCATCTGTTCATTGTTCTTTTGGACCGTAAGAGTTGGAATAATCCAGCAATGGAATTGATGGTCATCTGCGTTAAACTGTCCAAGACTGATCTCTCCTATTGTAAATTATCCTTCGTTCCTTTCCTTTTATTTATTTTACTATAAAATATCCATTTTAACCAAGGCAGTCTTGATTCACTTAATGGTATTTTTAATATGTGACTGATTTATTTTATTCACTTTTTTTATTAGGCTATTCTTCTCTTGGAATTTAATCAGAAATACCGAATTATGTCCAAAAAGTCACGTCACATCGATTCACCATTGTCAAAGCTATAGAATAGTAAATAATAGAAAGGGGATGATGATGATGATGATGATGATGATGATGATGATGACGACGACGATGATGGCTAAATTGCAGGTTTTGGTGAATGTCGTTGGAGCGTTGGCTGAGCTGGCCAAAGATCCAGTCAACCGAATGGCTATACGTAAAGCCAACGGGATACCACCTCTGGTCAGTCTGTTGACGGGTACCAACCAAGCGTTGCTTGTCAATGTCACAAAGGCAGTTGGACACTGTGCTGAAGAACCTGAGAACATGATGTGAGTAGACCAACCCCATCATCAAGCAACTGTTATGATGGTGATGATGATAGACGAAATATTAAACTCTCTTTCTGCTTCCAGCAACGATTTTCTTTTGCTATCTTTGACTTCAGCTTTGACAATATGATTGAAATTTTGATATTCTGATTGCTCAATAAATGTTGCAATCATTTTGCATTTCGTGGAAAGTTAATGCTTTTGGTGAATTTCGAGTTTTACTTAAACCACCGAGGCATTGGTGTGATTTAGTTTTGTGTCAGTTTCATTCATCGGATAGATAGATGGTTGTTGCATTGACTAACAGGTTGATTGATCTGTGGCTCAGTGCTTTTATCAATCCCACCAACTAATAATTTAATCTGAATTCTGAAATAACTTGTGAAAAGTCTTTCACTCGTTTTAATAGTTAGTTTAATTACTTCAAAGTATGAGCACTGTAAGAAATTGTAAGCAAGGGTTAGTTAAAATGGAAGCATTGATTAAATGATGGTTTGTATTGTAATTGACTTGTCAACAGCATAATAGACAAACTTGATGGAGTGAGACTTCTGTGGTCATTGCTTAAGAATCAAAACCAAGATGTGCAAGCAAGTGCAGCCTGGGCTATCTGTCCCTGCATTGAAAATGCCAAGGTATGTACGAGTAATGATTGTCATTTTCATATTGTCTTGATTGTGGGTTTTTTCCTGCGAGTGCTTGAAGATTTGCTGGATCAGTTTTATTGTTTTTAGGTTGGGAGTGCCTTTGATGAGACTCTCTAGAGTGGTGCTATATAATTTACTTAGCGTGAACATTATCTCTGTTCTCCAAAAAGGTTAAGATCCAGTTATTAGAATCCTGGAAAGCAGCAGTAGCCACTTCCTCTATGACCAGCTGTGCTTGCTTTAAGCATAATCAACGTCTATACATACATAGCAAATTTGTCACAATAATTGTCAGTCATGTTCCTGACATTGCTGTTCATTTCTTTTCTTTTTCCTACATTTGTAGGATGCCGGAGAGATGGTGAGAAGTTTTGTCGGTGGTCTTGAACTGATTGTTGGCTTACTCAAATCTGACAACAAGGAAGTTCTAGCGAGCGTGTGTGCTGCCATCGCTAACATCGCAAACGACGAAGAGAATCTCGCTGTTATCACCGATCACGGAGTCGTACCTCTTCTCGCCAGACTTACTCCAACTGTAAGACTTTCATTCAAGTTATTAACGTTGTTGAAGCGAGTTTTGATTTAATGGAATCGCTTAAACTAATCATGGTAGGCAGTCAACTTCAGTCTTTAGCTGTGCCATACCTCTCAGTTTTATCAAAAAAATTCTTGATCAGTTCACTCTAATGTAGCTTTGTTATGTTATCTGTCTTGAAAATTTTCTAAGTGGTGGCATGACACAAACAAGTTGCCATAGTTAGTAGCTACTTCTTGCAGCAAAAGCCAGGCCCGCCGAGGTGTGGGGCAGAGGGGTGCTCTGCCCAGGGCCAGGGGCCCGGCGACTTTTAGGGGCCCGGAGGGGGCCCGGCTACACTGGTTATAAAAAATTTCATAAAATTATGTTTATTACGTGTGGCGGACCCAACCTATAATCACTTATGTGACTATATAGTATATAGCCTATAGAAAGCTTAGGTGTTATGCCGTTTTGAATAATAGCCTAATATTACTATCACACAAGTATAGAACTGTTTAAGCTTCAACTTTCAAGCAACTGCATGTCCATTACCTTATAACTAATCAGGTTTTTTCCAAAGGACACGCTCACTTCTGTCTCAAAACGCTCTTCTGCTAATTATTATACGTTGTCTGATTTCAATAGAAGACAAATCAGAGCCCGTAAATCACTCTTACACCAGTTGATTCGAGTGAATTAAAAGTTTATGATGAGCATAGCCGAATGGATCATGGATGAGAATGAAATTTGTGGTGTGGCATCATAATTCCAGAAGATGACATTATAAATTAGACTTACGAAAATCCTGAAAATATAGAAACTGTAAAATGCTTGGTTTTTATGTTGGTACTGCCTTCAGGGCCCTTGTCTACACAAACGATTGAGACCGTATAGAATTACTAGGCTACAACATAAAAAACAGTCCTCCAAGACATCCGGACAATTTACCAGGCGATAAAAACAGCATTTCCAAAGTGCATTTTAAAGGTTCCCAGACAAAAATCACAAAATGGTTACCAGAATATGATAAACGCTTAATAATACTGAAGTTAAATCCGGAAAGGGTTGCTTTTTGATTAGACCATGATATCATAATTTTTTATTTCTTTTAAAATTCTTAACATTTTAAGAACTTATTGGAATCGCAAATGTATGCATTATCGTACATCCGCACCCGCACTTTGCTATGTCTATTTGTTTTTTATATTAAAAGTTGCTATAAAATGTCTAATGACAGTTTAAACTTTAGGACCCGTGACTTCCCTGCCCAGGGGCCCGGAATTTCTGTCGGCGGGCCTGGCAAAAAGCAATTAACCTTTTAACATACTATTTAACCCAAGTATATTCTTTTTATTTATACTTCTAAACTACATGTTTTGTAGAGTGATGACAAGCTGAGACGTCATTTGGCCGAAGCAATAGCGCGCTGCTGCAACTGGGGAAACAATCGAGTGATGTTTGGCAAGGAGGATGCGGTGCGTCCGCTCGTCAAATATCTCCGATCAAACGATGCAGCCGTCCATCGTTCAACGGCAAAAGCGCTTCACCAGTTGTCAAGGGATCCAGACAACTGCATTGCCATGCACGAAGTTGGAGTTGTTAAGGTGCGACGTGTGACACAGCGTGGTCATCTCAGATACCCACACACCTTTTGTTTACATAATAAACCTTGAATAAGTTGAAGATAATAGATCTATGAGAATGTGGTATGACATGGTCTTTTCAGCTAATTCATTATGTGAAATGGGTTAAAGAAAGAGGATTGTTTTCAAGAGCATTCTCATTGTTTCTTATTCAACGTTCATTGTACACAGTCTGCGTTGATCAAACTGTGCAAAATCATCTTGACCTTGAGATTTCTACAGTACCCAAAAAAGCAAAGTTGCAGTAACCAGACTATTGACACAAGTTTGGTCAAAGCAAAATTGATAGGAGAGTTCTGACTGAATTATCTCCACATCAAAACCCACAATTAGTAGGTGGCCAAGCATAATATGGATATGATTAATGTGAAAGAACGAATTGCATCGGCACGAATTCATAGGTCTATGGCACATGTGCAATCAAATTTACTTCCTAGAAGCTATGATGTTGGATAATTTAACAATAGTTAGGTTTATGATGTTAACAAAAAGCTTTATTCATTTGTTTATTATGTTTTGTTTCAGCCTCTTCTTGAACTGATTGGATCAACTGATCACAATCTGCAGGAAGCAGCCGCTGGATGTCTTTCAAACATTCGCCGACTGGCGCTTGCGAATGAGAAAGCACGCACCAAGAAATGAAGATGAAGGGGCATGACATTTAATCTGAATGAACAACTGCACACTCTGCATTTCTCAACTTATCAATCAGTCTAGCTTTGCCTATTATTATTATAATCATGATACAGACTTAGGAATTAAACTGTGTATGACCAGTAATATATTATTTGCTGCAAATTTTGTAAATCATGTGATTTTTATGTATGCCAGTTTTAAATATTTGTTACTATTTAAATTTCTGTCATGTATACCTCAGCCTTTTTGAGTTCTTGGATTACTTAGACATAATCAGAAAAATGAGAGTATCAAATTTTTATGCATCATAATAATGTATCGCTCAGTGCAGCTACAAGCTACATGCAATTGACTTCATTCTTTGACAGCTGAACTAATCTTACTTCAAATTCGATCCAAATGCAGAACTAATATGCAACTATAATTATGTCTATCATTATAAACAATGGGTTAACTTTTTAATGACAAGCTTGTACTTAGTGACTTGGAAACCAGTGCAACTAGTCATTAAATGATTACCGTAGATATCTTTCTTATACATAGGCACTATTCTTCTTCTTCTTCTTTAGGTAAGCTGCCTCTCGGCAGGTCCAGATGCCCAACGACGCCAGTCTTCTCGATGTTGTGCTTTTTCTTTTAGTTTTCCATATCCATCCTCCATCATCCAGTCCAAGAACTTTTCCCTAGGTCTTCCTCTTCCCCTCTTCCCTTCCATTTTGCCTTCCACAATGTCTCTTTGCAAGGAGTTGCCTCTCAGTACATGTCCTATCCAGTTCTTCTGCCTTGTTCTAATTGTATTCATCAAGGATCTTTGTTCTTTAGTCACTATTATGGTATAATTATTATGTGTATAATATCTATTGGTATCTGTGGTATCATGCAACTACTGTCTGGAACGACCTCCCGGTTATGCTTCGCTCACTACTTGTGGTCCATCCGGCTGCGTTCTACAAGTCCCTCAAGTCTGTTTTCTTTGTTCGTGGTTGGGCTGGGAGCGCCTCTGAGTAGTTTCTTGAAGGGGCGCTATATAAATGCTCTGAATGAATGAATGAATGAATGAATGAATATAGCTAAGGAATCAACTTTTGTCTTCTTTTGTACATTGTGGTATTAGCTACGGACAGAGACAATTGCCTCGAGTCTGCTTTGTAACTTTTTCTGAGTTTCCTTGAGAAACTTTGCTGATAGGTGAAGTGCCTTGTGTAGAACTGTAGACTAAAGTGGATTAGATACATGGGTATTTCAAACTTTTTCATCTAGAATTGTAAACATGCACGTTCTCTCGTTCTCTCATTAAATGATTTAATCAAGTGGTAAAATTTCGTGAAAGATCAATGATATCAAACTAAAGTACACTGTTCAAAGCCACAATCTTACCACAGCCTGTGTGTGTGGCTGTTGTGTGTTAGTCAACATTTTATCTTCACAGAAGGAATTTGCACTGAATTTTATTCACAGGACTGAAACCATTTCGTAACTACACTGGTACTGAAATTTTCATGTTATTGTTTTAAGAGAATAATTTAATGTTAAAATGCATTGACGTGGGAACATGCGCTGCCTTCACTTCGTACTAAGCGCAACATTTCGTCCAATCATTTTTTCAAGTTAGATGTTTTGCACTGTAATTAGTTTACAAAGCATTCTTGATTATAACAACCTTTTATTCAAATAACATATATAGTTCAATTGTCTAAAGTCTAAACTGTTTCATTTGCCATCAGTGGAGTATTTTCATGAGTAGATTTAAAAAATACAAGGCATATAACTCCTTGGGGGTCATTGCATAATTACGTAACGCTCGAGGGTGGGTGGGTGGGGTCATTGAAAACGTTACGAAACGTTACGGGGGTGGGTGGGTGGGGGAAGCTGAACGTTACGTAACGCCTTGAAATTTTTTTATTAATGAATATTAAATTGCCATCGAATGACACTTCAGACATTTTGTAGGCTATGTGCACATGATGTGATCGAAGTTTAAACTTCGTGACATTGATTTAAAACTTAACCGAAGTAAGCCTATTTCAGGCTATTTGTCTGAATAAGATCCGGTAGTAGACATCAGCTAGGCCTACATGCCAGGTCAGTTCTGTTCTCCCGTTTGTGCGAACCGGAAACCGCTATTCGAATTGGTTGGATAGTTTTTCCAACGGAACAACGTGGTAGGCCTAATTCCCAATGAATTCCTGACATCGAAGAACCACTTTGAAGCATGTTTTACTTAGTGGACACTATCTAAACATTTAAGATTAATGCTCAGCAAAACTCGGCAATATTTTTATTAGTAAGTGGGTGCCTAGTCTTAGGAAATAAATAGGCCTAGCTCCTCTTAATTTTGATTAATTGTTAATGAGCCATTTAGTCCATGAAACTTTTCAGCAGTGTAAAATTTTATTCTTGCGGTAAAATTTAAGAAAATTGCAGTAGGGGCCTACACGCATGACTGTTATTCATATAAATAAAACATTGTTTCGGCCTACATTTTAAGCATAGTCTAATGTCAAATTATAATTAACATGTGCGCTTATACTATATTAAATTCGCTATGAAAATATGAATTAGGCCTATAATTACGCGCTCACATAGGCCAATAATAGACCTAAATCTCAACTGATTTTTCGTAGCAATCGTTACGTAACGCTGGGTAGGGTGGGTGGGTGGGTCAAGGCAAACGTTACGAAGCGTTACAGGGTGGGTGGGTGGGTCAAAAACGGTCATTTTCGGCGTTACGTAATTATGCAATGACCCCTTGAATGAAAAATATTTAGCAAAACCCTCTTTCAGAACGGATGCATATGACAACGAAGAAATTGCAAAACATGCAGAAAAATATGTACTAATTAATTATCCATCATTGGATCCTAAAAATATATTTTGCTCCATCCTGTTTTCCAATTAATCCTACTTCCAATATATTTACATACAACAGATCACGAAGATAAAATCTTTGTCATCAGAATATACATTATCTACCATGTAGGCATAGCACAACTCTCTGAATGAAGGCCAAATATGTAAGGACAGTAAGTAATCAGTCAATTGAAAAATACCAAAACAAAGCTTTATCAAATGATGCAGTTCAAACTGAAGTTTTAAACAAAAAAACACCAAGCCATCAAAAGAAGCCATAAACCATATAAGTAAGAGGATGAAATTACAAATTCTGGATTGACGGAGTAAATGCAATTGACAGAGTAAACATAATGATTTTTTACAGTCCAGAGTTGTGCACAACTACTGTACAGTGTATACATTACTTAATTGGACCCTTTATTGATTACAGATGATGGAATACTTATTTCATCAAGTTGACAACTACAATTATTTTGAAATAAAGACTTTTAATACAAAATTTACGTGGCACAAGGGATTATTTAAATCCTAAAAAAGATTTTTACTGCATCAAATAAATTATATGAATATACGGCAGTTTGCATATCTTACAAATGAACAATAACATTGCATCAAATTTAATTTACACCACGATTCACATCACCAGAAAAATCCTGGGTTAAAATAACAATGCCAGAACAAGTTTCTTGTGCAAGCAATTAAAAAAAGCAAATCATGCGCACTATTTATGAACAAAGCATCAAAAAAGATCATCCAACTCCAGATCTGATACTAAACAAAATCAAAATGCCAAGTTCAATTTCAGAAAAGTATTTGAGATATCAAGGTAGTTTTGACAGTACTTAACATAACCTCATTCTTGGGGTGTAACATGATTTCACCAATAAACAAAAATAATCAGATCTTAAGCAGATCTTTACATTAATACATAAAAAATAATGCAGTTGCTATACATCACCACAGATCAAAGCTAACATTATGCAAACCAATTTGGTACAGATTATGCCTGGCTTTAACAGATGACAATCAAATAACACCATGTAAATGATTAATTCCATACGCAACTTAAATTCACCCAACCAGCTATCTTGAAGCTTTATATGTATACGGTAGACTGGTAAACTCATATCAGGAATTGGTACGTGATATAACAACTGGAGGTACAGATGACCCAGTGGTGCCCTCTGGAGTGCATGTTAGTAAGGAGTATGACTGTTGACCTCAGGGTTCAACGATGAACTGAAAGCAAAAACAAAATACGACAGTTAGGCATTTCTTACAAATCAACAAAGTATTATCGCATACATAGATGAACGAAATCTCTGAGTTATAGCCCTTGTAGGACAGTTCGTTAGAACCACTGTATCGCAGTAACACTATTGATGAGTAACTGTTACACAGCGTCTGTGATATACACCACTATGAGACAGTATCAGCAGAACACTGTAGTAGAAACTGCGATGCATTTTCATCAAAGAGCGGTGTGATAAGTGCAACCATGGCACCTCGCAGTCCTGAGTCAAATAAAAGTGTCTTCATGATGGAATAAAAGCACTAGAAAGCAAAAAAATTTACAAACTAAAATCAACTTAGTAGTGTAGCCAGCCTATAACTGTGATAAAGTGCAAGTACAGAAATATCATTCAACAATTAATATGCCAATATTTCTGCATGCAGAGAATATGACAGAAATGAATAAATTAACAGCATTTATGTAATAACTTTGCATGACTGTTAACAAAATCCTTTCATGTCTGTCAGTTAGCTAGTACTGATTGTATGTTTTTGGAAAATGTGCTACATAGCTCAAGAGATCAGAGACTGAATGCAATCACCTGACCACATTACAGCTAAACTGTTCATGCATTCTGATATTAACGTCTGCTACGAACAAACATTCATGTGCTCAGAACTCTCCCACGCATAAACTGTCTTGTGTCAAACACATCAGGGTTGCATTTTGCCAGACAACTAACACCAACTAGCATCCTGACAAACCAATGTCTGCCATTCCCAGACATTACTCTTAAGCAGACACATACACAGAATCACTGCTGCTGACAAATAATTTCAGAAGATAATTAAAAATCTATTAAATTAATAAGAGCAGTTGAAATAATCTTAAAATCAGCTCAAGTGATTGAAACTCATCCACATTCGGCTAATATTGCAAACAAACTATTTATTTAATTCATCATTTCCAATTATCCTTCATCCTAATTATCACCCAAAAAACATGTAAACTGAAAAATTCCCAGCACCAAAGAACTGTAATGTGATGGTAAAATTAATACAACTATATTAAAACTAAAACTAAATCAACCTAGATCTCTAAACAAAGTCCTGATGTAGGTAAAACACAGCATTTTGCTGTGACGCTGTATCTGTTTTCAGACAAAATTATTCACATTTTAGTCATTTAAAAAAAGATTAATCGACTTGACTGTAAAATACAATACCTGTTACATATAAATCATCCTCCATTTTAGTGGACTCCTCCAACAGTGACAGTAGGGACCAGAACCAGGGTGTAGTATATAAAGCAATCCAGTAAAGAAGGTTAAAAGCAATGGAAAACTAGGAAAGGCATGCCAGGTATCACAGGCAAACAGCAATCAAGATTTACAACAATCATCGAGCTCCAAACTTATCACAAACTTGACTACAGAGGACTTCAGAACAATGATCCCAGCTGTGAGTACACGCACTACGCACTTGATCAAAACTATCGACTTGTAAGAATATCAAGAAAATAGCAAAGTAACGCTAATATCAGAAAAATTGTGGACTGAAGCTTCAGAAGCGGTAACAAAGAAACACGTCTAATAAAGCACAAGTAAAAGTCAAGAAACTGAAAATTAATCAGTATAATTAAAGTGGTGGATTCATTTTAAAACTGCACGACCCTTCGAAAAGTATATACTGGTATATAATATACACAGTTATATATTCATATAAACTAGCAAACTCTGAATTGTGCTAATTCTGTCAGAAAATCACACAAATTCAAAGTCTTCAGCAATTTCATAAAGCACCACAACTCTTATACTGATTATATCTAATGCGATCAAAATACCATTCTGCTAGTTATTAATTATCAATGCAGTCATGCACTGTTAATAACTGCAGAGCAGACTAAAACGAGCCACACCAACTATAGTTTTTAGTCAACAGGTAACAAAGTTATTTATCAACCAGTTATATTAAACATTTAGGTAGGTTCAATATAACCAAAGTGCTTTTATTCCAGTAGCAATTCACTCCAAATTTGTTGTACCAAGATGACTGTTTGCAAAACTGCAAGAACCCTTCTAATTGTGTACCAAAGATCAATTGTAATTTTGGAAAAACTATGTTTACTAGAAATAGGCAGCTGTAAGATCTCTAAATAAAAATACGATAAGCAACATAAAGGCACACAAAAATGACACACTGTCATGAAAGAAAGCAATATACATGGAAATACCCCGATGTACAAAACAATACTACGAAATGCTAATCAAGAATCGAAGAACATTTACATATAAGCACAAGAGTAAAAAAGTCGAAAATGCAAACACTGGTTTATCAAATATGCATAAGCAAAAGTAAAAAATATACAACAGTTATGCCGGTAAACTTTAAGTGTCCACATGTTATCTACACAAGCCATCCATGAGTATATCATTATTATCACTAAGTACCACCAAGTATTAGTACTATAGTAAATATACTGTAATTTTCAACTCAGTAAATATTACTTGTGTTATCTATGACACTTAACTTACCAGTTCTGTTAGGTCCTATTATCATTCATTCTTTCATTTGTTGGGTACATGCATTACGTGTTAAAAACTTAATTTTGTTTGCTCTTGTCAACAATGCACTGTCATGCAACATTTAAATATCATAGTTTTTGTAGCCCCTTGGCACAGTAAGTTAAACAAATGCTGTAAATGTTATAAAAATCATCATCACAACCATGTTATTTCATCTCACTTGGTCCTCACGTATAAGAGATTGCATACAAGTATTTAGCTAAGTCAATGCCTCCATAAGATTATCTCTCCGTTGTTTCTTGCTGAAAAAGTCTTCTTAACGAGAATCCAACACAGTATCAAAGATAGAAGCCATGAGAAAGGTGCTAACTAAGGAGTCGAAATTTATAGCATAAATTTAAAAACATGGCAAGCAAAGGAAATTTCTGAAGGAAGCTTGCGCTTAAACATCAACTGAGAAAGTCTGCAAAACTGTTACCGCTGTTGCATTTGTTCAAATTCCAAATGTAAAATTGTATAAGTAATTTGGAGTATTAAGTTTACGAGGAAAACACCACTTTAAAGAATTTTGATCGGTTTTTAAATATCCATGATATAACCAAATTCACATAAAACAAAACTATATGAATTTATAACTAATTTATAATATAGTTAAATAGTAAATTTTTATCTCAGTAGACATTTGTTAATAGCTTCAAATTATATATACCTACTATGATGGTACATCAGCAATACCACAATTCCATAGGTAACTAGGTCAATTAGATTTAACACTTAAGAAATAGTTAATTTATAAATTTTTGCATGCAAGTGCACAATAATATTCCTAATGTAACAGCAGCATTGCAGGGAACAACAAAGGTTAGTAAATCAAAGCCAGAAATTAAATGGCAGCCAAAGAGAAGGAGGTTGCGGCAAGCTGGCTTCAAAGTGCTGCTAATGGGAGTTGGTTGCGAGAGAGCCAGTATAGCACGAGTCATAGTACATGGTTCTGGGAGTCAACGGGATATTGCGAAGGTCGGACGAGCTACAAGACAAAGAAATACAGACAGTCTATGCAATGACTCCATCAATCACATCATTCCCCCCCTTTGCATCACCTCCCTTTCCCCCATTCATATTCATCAAATCTTAATCAACTATTCACCGTAAGTCTATTCTACTATTTTGCGTTAATTCAATGAATCTGCTCTCTCTGTACACGTAGCTGCACAGTTAGAGCGTATGCAAGTGCATTGCTCATGTGCTTTAAGGATTAATCGCTTGTAGCACAGACTATGTATTTTTTATTAAGGACCTATGCTATTGATTAGTAATTCCATCCTACTGAAAAAAGCAAGTATCGCAATGGACAACCATGTAATTTTGATGTTTTCATCTTAGACAAAGATTTTTAACCAAGAACTTTATTTGACCCAAGTGAAACGCTATTGTTTATCCTTGCAGACATTTCACTCTGCTCAATTAAAAATTAAATTGTTGTTTCAGCCGATGAATTTAACTAATTTGTTGCAAACATTGGCTTCAACATTTTTCTTACTTATTAATTTCTCAATTATAACAGTTATCAGCGGCACATTCAAATTTTGCCACGATTATCAGCTCTGCAGTTTAGAAAATAGCTAGAGACATACAAAACAGCACTTATAATCATTTCATGGCAGAATGCCCATTTATGTATAAGTAATCTTGCTCAACAGTTAAGTAGTCTTTTATAGGAAAAAATGCTCATCTTAAACTTACCTGATAATGAAAGTAAACTCATTTAGTATACTTAGGTTATGGATAATTCAGTCTCACTTAAACAGAAACAATTCTCACTGTTAAACTCACTGGTATGCTCACTCACTAAGTAGTACTGAAAAACGTGGACAGATTTCATTGCCAATATTGCCTGTGACGTAAAATTTGGAAAGTGTGTTTGTCGACACTTCATGTCTTATTCACACAAATTTAATTTTTTAAATGAACACTGGGACAAAAAGGTGCAACTGGTAGATTTACAAACATAAAATACAAGAACTAAACTAATGTGCTCAAATCAGGTTCCATAAAATACCCAGCAATTATTACAAACCATGCAGTATTAATATGTCAATCCCATATATTCAATAATTTTATCTAAGGATTTATGAAAAACTTCATGACTTCAAAAATACAAAATATACAGCCAACTAATAGCAATTAAAATGGAATACAAAATTGAAACGCAGGAACATAATTAATATTACTCGACTTAAATTATATAAACATCTGGCAAATGGACTTGTCACTCTTACTTATAAGTCAGCTTACCCTAAGAACGTTTAAGCCATCCCCCATCTCATTGTGAGACGATAGAGGAACAAATATGCCCCTATTTGAATGTTGTATATAAGGTATTCATTTTCTGCATGACATTGGCCCTTGAACAGATGATGGAAAAACCCAAAGGTCCAGGACACGGGGCCAGCGCATCACCAGCCGTGTCATCAAGTATTTCCTAGCTTATGTCCAGACCAAATAACATTGCTTAGTGACAGAGGCACATGCAAGCACATGATTTGCCAGGCTTTAATGCAAAGAATCCACACAGCAAGCCCAAACTGTAACCATTTGATTACAGACCCAGCCGCCTAAACAAATAGATGACCATGTTGCACTGTAGTTACTGCAAAGTAAGGTAATAACATTTCCTTCAAAAACTAGTCGTCATACGAATAGTTCTGGGTCGAAAGAGATTTCACGTGAATTGCAAACACATCAACTTCAATACCAGCCTTTCTTCACCGGTTACATAATCTTGCAAACAAAATGATCAAAAACCTAAAATGCAATGGAATTCAAATTCCAAGGAGAACAAAACATAAAAGTATTAGCAATCAACAATTTCCATCTCATTGTTCAGACAACATGAGCAACAATTAATTATTATAAATATAGCGCACTCGAAAAGCATCACAAAATCCAAATTGCTATTAACCAGTGGTCTACCACACAGGGAAAAAATGAAGTAATTAATAAACAGACTACAGTTAAAATAATTTCTCAAACAAGATAGCTACAGGGCATCAGTAAAGAAATATAGTTAGTACAAAGTAATGGTAACAATCCAGTCTCTGTGTGTGTGTCAATAAATAAATATACCCTTAATATAAAGTACCTTAAAGTGGTATATATAGATAAATGGGAAAAACAAACAGGAAGCAACACAGAGGGAATCGAAAGGAGACACAAACCGAACGGCAGATCAAAGTTCTACCTTATCAGTCAACATTGACCATCATGGGCATATCAGACTCTGAATAAGTCCTACACAAAAGAAAAACTGATTGCAACTGGAGTATTAAATGCAAGATAATACATGTAATGGTTCATTTTTGTTGCATATCAATAGTAGACTTCTTCTCCTGCATTGGGCTGGATGAAGAAAAACCCAGGAAAAACTCTTCAAGAAAGATGCAAAAGCTGTTATTTCGCAGAAGCCCGCAAATTTATCATTCTCAATGTTTCTCATTATCTGAAGATTAAATCTATCAAAGATGAGCTTTTTTGGAAGTTACTCAGACAACAGAATTATATATAAGAGGTTTTTAAAAGCAAAAACACAAATGCATGAATGTGTGCGATTATTACAATTTCTTTCAGAAGGATCAATACCGATGAATAAAAACTTGATAAATTTAAGAGAAACAAAAGATTGGTGTTTGATGGAACAGCCAGTGTGAGCACAACAACCAAATAAGCAAGAAAAACAGGAAGCAATAATACATGCATAAAGCTTGTATGCTGTCGACCTGCTTACACAAGTGAATCCACTTTTAGCCAGCAATTACACCAAGTATCTCCCACTGGTACTATAAAGAGAATCAGATGATGTGCACTACTGCAGTAAAGGGATTTCCTGCGTGGCAGTCTGCTCTGCCTGAATACGAGGCAACAGTCACTACCTGTAGAGCTTGCTTTATGCTCTGCAGAGGGCAGTACAGTTCTGAAGACTCATGGACTGGCCATGACCCCAAATCCTAGTGAGCATCAGATAATTATACAGCAGACATGAGCAGCAAATACTCAACATTAAAGTACTGACCTTTTTCCAACCTTCAGATGAATAATGAGAAAGACAAATCCAATGAGAATGCAAAGCGATCCAACAACAAGATACGCGATGCCAAGGAATGGGTTTTTCCCTCCGAGCCATGACAACGTTGTTATGATCATGCGTTTCGCACCATTGAACTGCACCGTGGGATAATCTGAAGACACAAAATTTCATATCCATCAACATAAAAGACTTAAAAACTACTTCTTGAACTTTGTCTACTCATCTGCCATTTGTAGTTTACTAGCTTTATTTAATCAGTTATTTAGTTAGTTATTTGGAAGCACTAAACTGAATTAAATTGAATAATAAATTTCAGTCACTAACTTACATCCTGAATGCATAAGTATGGCATTAATGAAAAGTAACATGCATGAACTCTTGTTTTTGGTTCTAGATTTGCTTTCATATGTTGTAATCTGCAGTTATCATATATGTGCTATATAGGCTATATATATATATTATTTGAATATGAAGCAGCAAATTACAGGAAACAAAACTTTAAAAAATGCAGCTCTAACTTCATAATAAATCGTGACACTGCAACTAAATACAAGCAAAAAGTTTATCGTTGCATGCGACGGCCGAGACACTTCAAATTGCAATTAGGCGTAAAAAAAAAATTCTTGTGTTTCCGGTAACGCGACCGACCCATTTTTACGGCCGCGACCCAAATATTTTTGTAAAAAAATTTTATTAAAAAAAATATTTTTTTCAAAAAAAATTTTTTTTTCAAAAAAAATTTAAATTTTTTTTCCAAAAATATTTTTTTAACATTTGTATTGACATAACATAAGAGACGTCAACAAAATGAAATTAATAGGACTGTTTCTAGAGCAGTTTTAGGTGCAGACAGTCGGGAAATAGGCAGTTTATACTTGCTTAGAACACGTACTTTGTTTCAGCATGCAAAAAAGACTAGTAGGGTATACTTTTTCGGATAGTCACTGCATAAAAATATTTTACAAAATAAAAATATTTTCCGACCTACCTACCCAATTTTTTTTAGCTCTGTTACCGGAAACACAGCATTTTTTTTTTAGGCCTTAGCACCATTAAACGTAAAAATATCAATAAAATACTACTAACTGTAGGTGACCAAGAGAGTATAATTCCCAGCTGGTAATCCCTGACGGAAATCGCCCACAGCCTCTACACGACGATAGAGTTTGCGAAAGGTTGGCAAGGCAGCTGTTCTCATCCAGACCATGAGATCCTCATTCTTATACCCGTTGTTGTCCATGTTAGACTCGTCCAATTCGTAAACTGGTTTTCGCCAGTTTGGAGGTTTCAGAGTATGGTTGAAGACTAAATAAAAAATTCAAAGAAAAATTGTTTCAGATGACAAGTAAAGTGAAAGTACACAATTTCAACATTGCAAGATGTGTTTCTTTTAGGATGCAGTGAAACTTGCAGCATATTTTGCAAAATCATTAGTAGGGTGCCCGTTAAAAAATAATGTCTGAATTTCTTATGTGGTACCATCCTCTTTTGTTGTCTATCATGAGAGGAGTTCCAGGTAATTTTTTCAGAATTTTGGATGCATGTATAGAGGGGGCTCAACATATTTGAAGTTAGCCGAATATTATCCGACAGCATGCTATTCTGACTTATTTCAGTTATTTGTCATTCAAATCTTTTCAATGCAAAACCAGCACAGCACCTTAATCAGAACTGATCTATTCAGAATATTAATAACAACATGGCCACAAAAAGTACATTGCAGTAGTTAAATTCTTTTTTAGCAGTAAGTCACTAAAGTCTAGTTTTCAGTGTAATATCGTAATCTTTCATACCATTTCCAGTTTCGTTGTTTACATCTTTTTTTCACATTACACCTGTTACTTAGGCCTAGACCTACTGTGCTATTACTATATTTAGACTAATTATTGTGTCTAATAATACTGTTGCTCTATCAGTCACCATATTATTCATAGATCCTTTGACTACTTAAGGTATAGATATGAGTCCTAGTCATTGCAAAATCACAACAAACAGCTAATGTTTTAATCTCAATTTAAAAATAACTGGAATTGTATAAAACCACATGAAACACTAAGTTGTAAAGAAATTATATTTAAAGAGTGCAGAAAAATGTTATTTTCACAAAAGATTACTAGGTTAGTAGGTTTTAGCTCATTATGGCCAATATCCATACAGTACTCACAACCAGAGTAAAATTGCTATATCTATTAATTGTGCAATTAGCATCCTGCACTACCACTTTCATTTATCTGAAACATGTTCCTTTTGTTATAAATATGCAAGCCTTTTGCTCTTTAGTGTGTGCAACAGCGCATTGTTTGGCGCAATTGGTGCAATGATGCAGTTGTATTTAGTATATCAATGTCATAGTTGTCATACTAAAGCAACTACAGTATTTGTGAATCACTGATAGTGCTGTGCTGTTGGTCTATTGGATCTATATTTTAGATTGATTAGTTAATTGCCAATAGAAAGTATGGCAGAAGTAGCTGCTTCACGACTTGTATGTTCAGTCACACGTAGTTCCACTGGCATTTGGCTGATCGGTCCGGTATCAGAAGAGATGCGTGGAAACAAGCTTCCAACTTACCATCCGGTGCTGTCCGTCTTTTCCCATCGGCACAAGATTCTTGCTAAGACAGTCACAGACAGTTCAAGGTCTGTTGTAGGCCTACGTGAAGTTATTGACATTAAATGGCCCATATCCCAAAAACACTTGAACGGAATGCCATTGACAAGTTGGACGACATGTTTTACAGATGGAAGAAACTGAAGAAGAACATGCATTGCAGAACTGAGACCCAGATAGCTAATGAAAGTAGCCTACTTTGATAGGAGATTTGGAAAAACGTTTTGATATAGGGCCTAGCACATGTATACAGATCCCATATCAATGATCACCATTGTTGAAGACAGGTTTTTCTTGTGTGTCATGCGGTCCACGCATAGGCTATATGGGTGTTGTAGACACAGCTTTAGTACAGAGGGCAAAAGTTAAAGAAATTGAAGAATGAGCATTATCTCAGAAGTAAAGAAGATGACAGAAAGAGAGAGAACATCACAGTTCAGGAAGATGATGAATTGACTTCAGAAGAATTGACCACTTTGGCTGCTGAAGTTGAGTCTAATCTAGAACCATGCTGTTCTAGGAAAATTAACAAACCAGGGTCAGTGCCTATTATAACAGTACAATTAAGTGCTGCACTTGATTGAGCCAATGTCAGCAGCAGCACAGTAACATTTATTCTGGCTGAGACTACAAGGAGCCTTGGACAATGGACATGACATTTATAGATTCAATGTCAATCCTGAATCCATCAGAACAGCAAGACTAAAATATCGCCAACATACCGCTCAGGTCGGAAAAACCATTTTCAAACCGTCCGTGCCTCTAGTTCTGCATTGGGATGGCTGATACACGATTTCAACACCTCCATTACAACAAGTGAAGAACAGAAACAGTATCTGCTACTGGTTGTCTCAAACCACAGAGTCAAATACCCAAAAGCGAGAAAGTCACTACTTGTCGGTGATGATAAGAAAACAAATTACACTGAAAACTAGACTTTAGTGACTTACTGCAAAAAAAAGAAATTAACTACTGCAATGTACTTTTTGTGACCGTGTTGTTATTAATATTCTTAATAGATCAGTTCTGATTAAGGTGTTGTGCTAATTTTGCATTGAAAAGATTTGAATGATAAATAACTGAAATAAGTCAGAATAGCATGCTGTCGGATAATAGTTGGCTAACTTCAAATATGTTGAGCCCCCTCTAAACATGCATCCAAAATTCTGAAAAAATTACCTGGAACTTCTCTCATGATAGACAACAAAAGAGGAGGGTACCACAGAAGAAATTCAGAAAAGTATTTTTTTACGTGTACCTAACGGGCACCCTAATCATTAGTCATATTCATATTTATGCTCATATTCATATTCATGCTCATATTGAATGCGCTGAAGTAGAGAAGAAACATTAGTAAAATAACCCATATAATCTTCAAATAGACTATCTCTTGAAAAATGCCATTGAAATAAAATTTCCTGCACTTTTGAAAGTAAAAATCCAGCACTTGTCATATTATTTCCTAGATCGCAATGTATCGCCATAGGATTTATTCCTTATATTTTGGAGCCAAATACACTATGCACATACCAAAACATACCACTATCCAACACAAAAATTTCAGCATAAAAAGTGAGTATAAAAAGTTGAGTTTGCATGCACTATCTTTATTGAAAAACACGAAAATAGTTTGATAATTTTCATGAATATTCATAACGATGATTACTAACGAATATTAGCGTGTAACAACTGCACAGAGATTGCTTGTAACCTGTTGCAGCAGAGACAAATTGAAGGCTGGGCACCTGCTATCACTATGAAACCATGCAGAGTAAAATATTAAACTACATGTAGCATGTCTCATTGTCTCAGTGCCATACTTCTTATTGAAAAAACAAAGTTCTGTGAAAATGAAAAAAGGAATCAGAAATCAGTTTCGTGTCATTAAATTTAACCCACTTCCTATATTTGGAAAAAAAGTGCAACAGTTAAGTTCTCTGGAAATCTTGTTAAAAACACAGCATGTTAAGCTAATAGTTTGTGTGGTAATGATGCCACTTTCCATAAAACAGAATCACAGGTAAACTGGAAGTGCCATGCCCCTTATGGAAACAACAATGAAAAGGAGTTTTAAAAAACAGGTAATAATACAAGTAAATGCGTCCACATTGTACAAGTCAATCAATTTTTCTCAAAGAATGTAGATCGGGTTTACCTCCAGCCGGGTCATCTTTAAAACGTTCTGGATTTTCATACTTCTTATATCGATCCGTTGTCCATGCAATGCCAGTGTTTTTCAGTGGAAGGCGAGTGCCGTTGAAGTAAATTTGCAATGTGTCTGAAAAAAATGAGAAAATTAGAATACAACAACCACTTCAAACAGAACACACTTGTTCACACTAAATATTAAAATCTTGGAATCCATTTGTTAAAATGATTTGTCTGCAAAAGACCAAGCAGTGACAGCTGGTTCTCCCTGTACATCTCTATGGGTAGAGACAGAAATCAGACAGACAGAGTGAAAAGAAAGGGGAGAGAGAGAAAGACAGACAGACAGACAGACATAGAGAGAGAGAAAGAGACGGACATATAGATAGATAGTAAGACATAGAAAAGATAGACAGACAGAGGGAGAGAGAGTCTCCAAGAGGTCAGATATGCAATGTAAATCGTTATAAAATACGACTCTTCTTCTTCTTACCGTTAAACAGGCTGTTTGCTATGGCCCCACATGGAGCATACATGGAGTAGTCCTTCCCCTTAAACGGACCATCACAATCGGTCGTTACGTTGTAATTCGTATATTTCCCAATAAGCTGATTGTCGTCACGAGATTTCACATATCGACGATGATTTTGATAGTAATTGGTCAAGCTATAGTACACATAGACTGGGGCCTGCAACGCAAAAATCCATAAAATAAACAGAGATAGGAAGATCGGTAATTATAACAGGACAATTACCCCCGGACAATTATCCTTGTGCCAATTAACCCCAGACAATTACTTATCATCAGGTTATTGTCTGGGGGTAATTGTCTGGGGGTAATTGTCTGGGGGTAATTGTCCGAGGGCCATTGGCACAGGGGTGGGGAATAATTGTTCTAGAACCAGCATGGGGTTATTGTCCGGAAGTAATTGGCACGGGGAAATTGTCAGGGGGGGGGCAATTGTCCTAGAACCGGAAGGTTAGGTCACTTCAAGTGGAAGGTTCTTACTTGATTACATTATTACTTAAGCTTAAGTCAGTGAAATGTCACGTCATGTCACGTTGAATGGTCTTTCAGTCTGCTCAAACTTACAACCATAGTCCCCCAACAACAGATTTTTTACACTTATATGTGGGACAAGGATTAGATCCTTCATACTTTTTAGGCAAAGGTGATATCGTGACTAGTTTAGCAATAATATGCCATCTGCATAAACATAATCATATCAGTTCATCTATACCTGATGCAACTTTACACCTTGCACTAGACAGACTGATGACCGAGAAGTTGGCATCAAGTAATAGGGTTAGTCATCCATTCAAGTACAACCCTGTTGGCATCGTATCAACAAAACCAAGCGGCCATCCATTCTCACATCTATGCCCTAGATTAGTGGTTCCCAACCTTTTTTGACTCGAGGGCCACTTATTCTAAGTTGGACACGAGGGCCACTTTTTCTTAGTTGAAGGACAGTAGAAGGCCATAAGGCTAAAAATTTAATTAACTAAAAGCATATAAAATTGTTATAATTGAATCAAAATAGAATGTTTTATGTTTATTATAGACGTCAAAATAAAATAATTTGTAATATAAGTTAATTATGTGTTCTATCCTGTTCAAATTGTCACTTTTTCGTATATTTTTGCTAATTCTTTGAGAGATGAGGGGACATTTTTTAAGGTCTGGCGGGCCACTTTTGGTTGCGGGTCCCGGGTTGGGAACCACTGCCCTAGATGGAAGAAAGTTCAATGTGAAAAGCCTTACAATAAAGTCTTTAGGCAGCGTGAAAGTGACGCTGCAGATGCAAGGTTCGGTCGTTTCGTTGTTGGACAGAGCAATGGACAGAATCTGTGCACAAGTCATCTCCGACTCATTAATCGATTTACAATTCGTGTAGTCAACCATCACCTCTTGCACCTACAGACAAAATCATACTCGTTAACATAACGTCAAATGCTATAGACCAGCAATTGTAATGAGGAAATTAGAGCCCTGCAAAGTTCAGACCCCTGTACAAAACTGGCATTGATACTTTTGCAAGAAGACATATTCCACACTTGAACTTCCACAATGCACTCGACAATACAGTAATGCAATTACGCAATTATAAAGAAAGTCTTATGTCTTTGAAACTGGGTGACTCACTTGCAGGGCAAACTGACGCTACTAACACTGACAAGTAACTAGGGCATTTGTTTTTATTACCATGTATCTCAAAAACAATTGATGTACCCAAATGCATCTGTAAGTCATCACATGTACATCTGTGATTATAGGAGGAAGTATGAGCACCCATAAGAGATTCTAAGAAAGAGCTACAAAATATTTAAGTTTCATCGCATTATAGAAGTGGTTTGTCTTACATGAAAACTTTGAATTCTAACATTCTGCATCACATATATCCACATTTTGTAGTGCACAGATTTATCAATCTTATACCCAAAAAACTACATTCTAATTTACAGCAAGGCTAATAAATGAAGATTACTAAATGATATGAACAATTAAAAACTGTATCTCATACATTGTTGGATGTTATGAGAAAGGCAACTCCGAGTGGAATGAAAGCCACACCGATGGCAAACATGAATGGAAGCACGTTGGTGGCCGTCATGACAGGCTGCCATGCTGCCAACTTCTGCTGCTTAAACTTTGTATCTAGAACAGATCACACCATTCTACTGTACACATAAAATGTTGAACAATACGCTGCATTGACACTAATTCATTAAATCACTTACTGAACAAATATATTGTGGAACGCGGTGGTGTAGTAGGTATGTTCATTGCCTTGCAGCCGGAGGGTTGCAGATTTGAATCCACCTCAAGTCGCCACGTAAGGACCTTGGGCAAGTCCTTCACTCGCAATTGCTCAGCGTGAAACTCCGATGCAGTGTCCGCTCTGAAACCGGGAGTGCCACTGAGTAGTGAGCTTGAAGGGGCACTATAACAAGTGCACATACAAACAAACATGTTAGGCCAGCACAGCCTAGAAAGGCAAGGGGTGCCAGGCACTTCTTTTTCAACACTTTAATTGGTTGCCAATTTTTTACTGGTGTTATGTCATGAGGAATTGGGTGCCTGTGACCTTTTGACACAGCATGATCATGTCATAACTATTGCCAATGTTATTGTTAAATCCTCTGAGTCTGAGGTATTAGATAACGAAAATCCCCCCACGCTCTAAGAAACTAAGTAACAGATACCTCGGGTAAAAAAATAACAGATTAATAATAATAATAATAATAATAATAATAATAATAATAGCATAAGTAAATAAATAAATTTATAACGGGCGCAAAATCACACAGAAACCTGAATCTCAAGCGAGTCATAGTATTGGAAAGATAAAATCAATTCAAATGAAATAATTAATTCGGTCGCTAACCCAGAACTGTACAGTACAATACCAGTATTGTACCAGTACAGTACAGCACTCGATGGAATAGAACTTCAGTACCGTCACACTGCAGACCTAAAGGGGTCTTAACGCCGCCCTGTCAAGTAAGATCAATAAGGTAGCAGTACAGTCTCAAGAACCATTTATAAAAGCAGTGCTTGAAATTGAAGTAGAAATAGTAAGTTTGAGCTGCTTTTGGAGGAATAGTTCTAAGTGAAGCTGAGATAGCGACAGCGGAAGTCGATTACATACCGCGTAAAAGGCCACAGTTTGTCCAAATATGAACTACACAAATAAGTCAGATTAAATATTAACCGGTATACATGTACAATCAGGGGGCGAAAATTTTACTTATTTCTGCAGTGCCGTCAGCGTTGTCGTTTCACGTCTTTTTCGTGAGGGTCGGTTAGGGCTCAGGTTAGGCATCGTGAGGGTCGGTTAGGGTTAGTGTTAGGGTTAGTTTAGCCATTAGAAACTCTGGTGGATTGATGGCAAAAGACACTGTGTATTTTTCGCCCCCTGATAGTACATGATTGCCTATTAACCTACAACTATTAACAATGAAGTATCTGGCATACCTCTAGGGCGTCGACTGACCGTCTTGTCTTCTTCGTCATCGCAAGTACTCGCCATTTTGTTTCGACTGTTTACTATTATACACCAACGACTTCCTATATTGTTATGATTTACACCATTGACTATTATTGGTCATCACGAAAAGACTCTACGTAAACAGCAACAACAACAAACGTAGGCCTACAGCTTGAGCAATAGCTGCAACACTACATGTAGCCTACTTATATGGAAATCGTTACGGTTGCTATTAGGCTATATACCTGATGTTTAACAAAAGAAATTGCAGGAAGATGCTTAGAACCTTAGGCTACGAGCCACATTCCGGACCAACTACTAGCCTAGCTAGGCGTACGTAGGCCTACTATAATATTATTATTTAGGTTATAGGCCTTTAGGCCTAATTGCAACGTTGTAACGATGGTCTGTTTCTGATCTATCGGTAGGCCTACACTATTGAATGTCGACTAAATCGACTCTGCTTAAACGGCACAAAGACTCAATTGACCTGGCTTAGGCCTAATTGAGCTAGCTAAACTTAATTGACTTTCAATTAGGGGGCCTACTGACTGCAGAGAAATTACCTGACTAAGATTTATTGGATGTAACCTACGCTTCGAGTATCTCTAACATGGAAGTAACACTTAATGCAATGACTCGATCCTCGAACCCTCACGTACGTTTAAGGAGTAGGATATATATATATATATATATATATATATATATATATATATATATATATATATATATATAACCGCTCTTGCTTTTTTCAACTGAGGTTGAAAGGTTCGTATCATTTTATCCGTTCAACTTTATCTCATGAAATTTTGGAGTCATATTCTTCGTCCAATTCTCTAAATATTTTGAAAATTTTAGCTTGATATGTCATCGGGTATTATATTATGCCAAACAATTTGGCTTATTTTTGAACCACGGTGTAGGCCTATTTATAAGCACAGCTAGGCCTGTGTATTAAGCTTAGCCTATAGGTTCCCAGATAACCTAATCTAAATAGCGGAGGTGGACACATGGCGTACTGTCTGAAACGGTCATAATATCCGCACTATATAGGCATATAGGCAGAGCTCTTTTTTCGTTTCTAAGAGCGAGAAATGCGCATCATCATGCTGCAGAGTCGTGTTGCCATTTCGTCCGAATGTTGGACCTTTCGTCGTTTGACCGCATCTCAATAATTGCAAGAATTTACACATCGTATTGGTTGACAACGTTAGTGTCCCTGCAGCGTGGAGTTAATTCGAGATGATAAAAAAACAGACGCTAATGCTCGTGAAATATTTACGCTCGAATTCCTCCGCTATAGCCACCGTTGTTGGCCTTTCTCTTGATAATGGCGCCCATAGCAATTGTTACTCTATTCAAATGAGGCGGGACTTGTCGGTCAGTCGGACGGACGTTCGTGTGTCCGCCTCCTGACGTCACGATCTCAAGCGAAATAAAAGGTGAACGGAAACGCAAAAAGAGTAGCCTATAGGTCTACAACAGGCATATATAATAAGTGTTCTTCTCTATATAACGAGTAGAACGATTGAGAGCTGCAACATCAACCCATGTTGTATGGCTTTGAAAAGAAGGTGCGTAGCCTAATCTTTCAGCCTATAGCCTAGCTAGGCTTATTATGCGTTGATTTTTACATTGCTGATGCTTGGTAGACCTATTAAATTATAAATAAAGGAATGCACCTTATAGGCCTACACACACACACACACACACACACACACACACACACACACACACACACACACATATATATATCTACATATAGAGGCCTATGCGACTATATATGCTCTATAGTCTATACTAGCTATATATAGTCTATATGATATTTAATCTTTAGTCTTTCGCAGGTATACAGCTAAGGCCTATTATCGTCGTTGTCTGCAAGTCGATTAGACAGTAGGCCAACTGTTATTTAAACTGTTGTCTACAATAGGGCCTATAGTTTGGCTAGGTCTAAGAAGACCGCAATTATCCTATGGCCTAATTAGACAACATTATTATTATTGTAAGACAGTCCTCGCCTAAAGTCCTTAGAATCCTCTGGAGGAGGCATCACAATCATGGCTCGTGATCTAGCGCAATATTCCTATTGTCCTTGACCTTTCCCGCCGTAACTTCCAAATGGGCCTCTACCACTCTTCAGCTTACGTTAGACCTATAGGCATACTCACACAGCTTACCGCATTCATTGTCTTCCCGACTTCGTCTGCCTACTTCTCCAAAACCTCTTGTCTTTCTCGACGAATTTTCTTCGCTTCTATCACTGGATGCCACTACTTCCGGTACGTCACATTTTGGCGCCACCGCTTTGGCGCCACCGTTTTGGCGCCACCATTTTAGCGCCACCGTTTTGGCGCCACCATTTTGGCGCCACCGTTTTGGCGCCGCCGTTTTGTCGCCGGTCGTTAGAAGATTGCAGCCCATAGAAGATTGCAAGTCTAAATTGGGGATGGATCATTGGGATAATGATTTATAGACGGGATCCGAACAGTTCAAAACGATGTGAGTCACGTGACTAAGGATACGAGCAATGCGTTCGTGAAGAACAGTCGCCTGAAAAGCGCCGAATATTGTAAAACAACAGGTGTCATTGTCGAGAGTCACAGAGACGTTCTGAGAGAATTAATTATATTCGCCCTACATCATCTATAGCCAGAGCTGAAAGTGGTTTGGAAAAGTTGCCGGGTCTCACATTGGTGGACGAGCACGCCTTTGGCCCATAAATATTTCTGACGACGTTTTTCCTATAGTCATTTGCCCAAAATTACCGAAAATCCTACCATTTTAACATAATTTTGGCACCTGTCGGCCTGTTTTGCGACCCGGCAACAGCAGGTCTCGAAAATCGATGCCGGGTCTCAGACTCGGACCGACCCGGCTCACTTTCAGCCCTGTCTATAGCCTATAGTTAGACGAATATCGCATAATTTTCTCGTGAATGAATCATGAACTCGTGAATTTATGGACCAGGCATGGGCTTACGAAAAGGTAGGCCGAGCAGAGCTCAGCAGACGTTATAATTATTTCCATGTTTTACTGTTTAGAATGATGATTCGAGATCTGAGCGTTGTCCGATTCCTTCTCCTACTCTTTTCCATAAACATCGTTCGTCATGACGGAATCCTATGTTCGGAGGCAACCGAGCACTATCCGCGGTGCGAGACGAGGTGTCCACCGGTGTCAAGGAAGATTGAACGACAGTCCTGCCTTCTGTCCTGCACCCAGGAATACAGCAGCCTCATGTACCGCACGAAGATGAGCGGCGAAGAGGACGAAGACGATGACATGCGAAGAAGGCCCCTTCCTCCCCCTCCCCCACCAGTCATCAGTCGACAGATGGCGATCTTTACTCTCATACAAGGACTGAGGAAGTTGCAGGAAACAGACAATGAGAAACTTCAAAGACTACCTCACAGAAACTGGCCAACTGCTGTTCACGCATCTGCCACTGCTTCTAGACGAAGAACATTTGGCAATTTTGGCGATTATTGATAGAGTCTAGTTCGCCAAGAATCGTATGTCCACGCCATCACTGACAGCAACATTATGTCGTCACAATATATATTACCAAAAAAAAAATATTACATGGTTCATGTGTCCTTAACAGTCGATTCCTTTGTTGTGTTTCTGTGAGCTGGGCCCACAGTTTTTCAGATTATTTTTTTATGAACGGTCACCGTGCACGTTTGATAGTCTGGCCCTGTACGTACGGGCCCCTCAAACTGCAGGCCCGGGTGCTGCAGCACCCACCTTAACGAGGGCCAGTATCTATGACAATATTTCCACGTAGGCTGCATGTGTACTCACATTGCTGCACATAGTACATTCTGTGGACCACTCAACACCCCCCCCCACCGTGTGTAAGTAAAACTAAGCTTCTCCAACCCCCATATGCAAAAGTTAATTACCTAAAGTCATCCAGAATACATTTCTTTTACCATAAGCAACTTTTAAAAAAAATTAAACATCATATTCATTACCTAAAATTTGTCTACTGTTATGGTTTACTGTTTAGGTCTGAACAGAATTCAACTAAAATGTAACAAAATGCCATCAGATGACTATAGCGCAATACAGACTTAGAAATAGGCCAGTGCGGACGTCATCATTAAAAATTTGCATGCGTAACATTGCATACACATTTTGTCAAGACGCCTACACGAAATTTTCTCAATCCGATCACCCCTCCTCTCACTGCATGCGTGATATGTGGACAACCCCAAAGTCAGCCAGGCATGAGATATCTTACGAAGAATCATAAACATAATGAGTTACAAAAGCATAATTAGAAGGAAACGGACGCATACAAATGAACAGGTTCTGAGTAAAACAAATCAAGAACCTGTAGTCTTGTCAAACAACATCACTGTACAACAAACAAATGCTGTTGCTAGGCTTATCTACATGAACAAACGAAAACAAAGACAGAAGCATAACAACTGACACTGCATATTTTAATATTCATAAATTTACTGTCATTCACAGCTTAAATTCGCAAAATTTTCTTGGCAAAACAGTTCAGTCCTGAATCTAAATCTGAATAGTCCACAAATGCAACGACTACAACTGATAGTGCTCATTCACGCGAAAAAGATAAGCATATCAGAAATCTCACACAGAATTCGCAGAGAGAGTCCAATGCCAACAGATACAGAGAATGACCACTATGTGAGTACTTGCTCAACTGTGTCACATTTTAGGGTGACAAGATCAGCTGAGAAACACGAGTTATGATGTAAACACCATATCCATCACGAGTGAATATCAGTTGCTCGATGTAATTTTATGGCGATGTTCACTTGAGCGAAGACCTTTTTGCCGCCTGTTTCTTCATCATCTGAAGACGTTTGTCGGCGCTCATGAAAGAGCTCTGCGACATCTTTGTTGTTGCACCACTGGACGACGACGACGATGATGATGCGGTCGATGAGACAGCGGGTTTGCCCCCCGCAGTCGCCTTCGATTGTCCTCCCAACCCAAAAGCACCACTTGTCTTCGTGGTGTCACCCTTGGCATTGTGAGAAGACTTAAAAGCCGACTCGACTTTGGAACCGGCCGACTTTAGAGAGCCATCTGGAAGCGAGACTTTGCTTGCTTCAGTTCGTGGAGCCAGCGTTAAGTGACTGCTTGAGTTCAGCTGTGCAAGACGAGAAGCTGGATCAGGTTTCGACAGTTTGGACGAGTCGAGTGACGACGATGATTTGCTGTAATTTGCCGCTAGACCCGCAAGTCCACCCAGTCTTTGGCCATTGTTGGAAGTGCTTGAACTGCTTCCGTTGTCTTTTGATGAAGTAGCCTGTTCAAAAACAGATAAATTTAATATTGTAATGAAGAATTTAGAATTTTTACTCAAACTGAGAATCGTGTTACAAACACCCATTTAAAACTGAAGATACAAAGTCTGTACTTTGAAAAAGACAAAAATGCAAAAATGGAACAAACACCTGGTGCATTGAAATTTAAAAAAACTTAATCCAAAACTAATACACAGTCAGTGGAAGATGAAACAGAGCTGCCAAAAAGCTGGCAGCAGAAATCGATAGGTAATTAATATAATCTGGAAGGCATTTATACTTTAATACTGATGACCAGCGGCATTGCTTCCTGGTTGCCTTTGTACACTCTCGTCATTAAAGCGTTAAACAGTTGATGCCATTACTTATTGCTACCAGAAAGAAGCCTTTACTTCAGTGGTGCCAAAATATAACACTAAATACATGAACTCAAAAATTGTAAATCAAGCACACTAACCTTGATTGGCTGCTCTAGTCTTTTAAATGGCTGTTGTATTTGTGCAGAGTCTGATTTTGGGGCTACTCTACCAACTGGAGACTCTCTTGAATTCAACGGCAAAGGAGTTTTGGCTTTCTTATTCGTAGTTTTTGTAACCTACCACAAACAAATTTTATTCATTCTCAAATTTTCACATGTCACAATACCAAAAGTGTAAGTCCTCGGAACAATTGATTAAAGTCAAAACAAGGGAAACGGCTAACACAAAAATAGTAAACATGAACATACAGAGGCAATAAAACTTCACAAGTTGCAAAAAACAAAACGCTGGAATCACAAGAATGCCAAGAAATGAACAGCTGTATCAGTAGAATTCCAAAATCTTTGCATTACTAGTGGAGCACCTAACCAACCGACTACTGTGTTCCATGACATACACAATCGGAAATATAAGACAAAGCAACTACTTAAAAATACAACTAAGAAATTTCTAGCACATTGCATATGCAGGAACGACATTGCTCACATTCCAAAATGCAACAGCCATGAAGTATTGCACCTTATAAAATTACTGAAAATAATTAAGTAACATTAGTTGTCCTGAAGATGTTGCTTGCAAATGGCCAACTTATTAATTCATGCCAAATTAATTTAATTCCACTTAAGTTGCTATTTGCAGCATTTTTAAAAATTTCATCAGACAGATTGATCTCACTACACAAGCCAAACACATGCCATGCATAAAGGACCTGCTCTGTCCATGCTTTATGCCATGATGACAAACAATGATATCGAGTAACCTGTTTGGATCAATACGCCAAAACATTTCTAAAAGTCATTTCCAACATGCAAGTGCACATAACACCCACAATTAATACCACAAAAAGGAATGACATGACTTACTATTTTCTTCAAGTTCTTCGTACACTTTGAGCAGTACCAAACGAATCTAGGATCATTCACATTGTCTGTCACGACTGGTTTATGACACTCCTAGACGAAATCAAAAAGCAGGTGAAGAATTTTAAATGTGTTTCACAAACAAAAATGGAAGTTGATCATTGTTTTTATGAAAAAGATTTAAGTGAAGCCATAACTCAATTTTAATGAATTTAAGCAAACTAAAACAAGGCCATGGCAACAGCCTCTGCATTGTTAAATACTAAACTACGGCAAATAACAGTAGAGACATTTTAAGTACTCTTCCACCAAATCATCAGAACTCTTTCCACAGACTGGAGGTAAAATATAAACTTTTCTATAACATCACAAACACGAGACATCAGCTGCTTGAGACTGCAATTAAAATTGCAGTTCATGACCTTCGCCAGGTGAAACCAAGATAGAAAACTAGTAGATCATTGCTGAAGCTGGACAAATTTAGAATCCAGACGTATAATTACACCACTGAAGCATTGATGTATTGCTCCGGCAGAATATAGCGATTACCTGATGATAGAGGCTGTGACACTCTTGACATTCAATTAAGCGATTGGTTGATGTTACGCCGAACAATCTATGAACAAGCAACACAACAACGTTAGACAACTTCAAGACATCGCTATATGATCGTACTTCAAGAAAGCTCAGATGGAGAGACCATCACTGGTCAGAGGAAAAATGAAAGAATTAAACTCAGATGGAAAGATACCAACTCTGGTCAGTGGAAAGCATTCATCAAGTAACATTAGTAACTACAAATTAATTTTGATAAATCAAGAAATATAATAAAGTTCTAGACTAAAATTTTAACAAATATAAACAAAATTCTGAGGCTTTTTTTTAAATGCACATATACAGCAGATGATAACAAATACACCACTGGCATCACTTCACTTTTTATCTTCAACAAGAAACCATAGACATCATAACAACAACTTATCAACTTACTTGCACACTACGCACGATATATTTCCGAGTTCAAGTTCAAACTGCATGTCTTCCAGGCTATCTGCATGCTGCTGGTCATCTCCACTGATTTCTGTGTCACTTCCACTGTCAGCCTGTGACACCTTCTCCTCCTTAGTATCATGCTGTTCTTTCGGCTTGTCCCTCTGCTTCTCGTCCTTTTCACTCTTCTCTACGTCTTTCTGTCTGTTGGACGACAGTGACGACGAAGGAAAGCCAAAGAATATGTCTTCCTCGATTTCGCGAAGTCTTTCTCGCGGTTTTTCTTTCGAGTCGCTCTTAGGCTTCGTTCGATCCTTGTCTTTATCTTTTCCATCGCTCGAGCGCGGTGAAGCGGACGCAGAAACAACTGGACTACTTCCAGTATCGAGCCTTGCTTTCTTCGCAGGATTCTCCTCTGTTAAGCTTGCAATATCTTGCTTTAACTACAACAGCAATACACGATAAATGATAATGCTCGACAAACACACATGTTGTGAGACACAAGCCATTCATGCAGCTTTTCAAATTTCTATTGCACTGAGACATCTGTATGTCCATCACATTGATGCGTATGCCACAATGCAGTTGTCACCTATAGGCCATTACCTGCGAGTAATTTTCTGTATTTTATTACATGCTAGTTTTCAAAGCATCTGCTATTATCCACTTAATAGAAAAATGCATACAAGTTAATCAATAACATCTTATATGTTCAAAAATCTCAAGCAGGAGATAATAGATTTGTACATGGCAACACATTGTGTCATACGATACTTAAAACTGTGCAAATGAAGATTTCACAAGTCCAATGCAATCCAACAGAATAAAGAAATAACGTAAACAGCTCCAGTTAAAAAAATCACAGCAATTTACCTTCTCAAGGTTTACCCTCTCAGCTTCACGTTCTCGTTTCTTGGCCTGGTCCAAGTGGTCTTTCCTGCTAACAGATGGCTTTCCAGAGAAACCGGAAAACTGGATCTCATCTCCGCTGGTCAACTGTAAACGAAAACCAGTTTTAAAAGTTGGAAAAATTAATAAAATATCACCAAAGAAATCAAAAAAGTCAAATCAAAATAACAATGCAATTTAGCAAATCATATGACAACAGCACCAAAACAAATCAAATCAATCTGGAAGATAACAAATGACAACAGCTCCAAAACACAAACTGATCTAACAGTGCTCATGAAGATAACACTACAAGTCTACCATAGCATATTCAAACCAAAAAGAATAAAGTAAGCAAGAACATTCTTTCACAAAGTAATAAAAAAATGAAATAATTATATGACAAATCAAATCAATTATATTTAAAAAATCAAATAAATTCAAATCGAGATAACTTAATTGACAAGGCTGCAGTTATCGTGATTTCGAATTATCTTAATTGTCAAATGAAACAATGCGATCAAAATCAATTTGGCTAACAATGATAAAAAAGACAAAAAGCCATCACACACATTCTGTTTATGTGTTCTTTGCTTACATACAGGTAAACAACTCTGCATATGATGCATTGACTAACATCACAACCTATTTGCAACTAAAAAAACGCTGGTTGCAAAAACAATTAAAAGTGGGTGTATTTAGTTACCACTGTTTTGTTTGCTATCTCTTTCTTTCTCTGGTCCAGGACTTCGTCAAGCATCTGTCTCAGCTGATCATCTGCTTCTTTGCCTCTAGACAACAGTAGCTTTAATCCTTTCACAAAAGTAGGATCTAAGTCAGCAGAAGCCATTGTCAAATGATCTTACTATACCGATCAATAGTACTGGATCTTCACAACCAAGAACTGACCTGTAAACAGAATTTCAATCACAGTTATTCGAAAGATATTAGCACAAATTAACGTACAGTCCCAGAAGGACTTGGCAAATTATTTCAGCCAAAAATTCATAATAATCTCAACTTTACATCTTGTCGCTTTTGTTCCATTTTTTCTCCACCATTCGCTAGCAACAGCTGATAAGATGCAATTGTCAGACAGTTTTTATGTGTTTTGCGTGAAGACACTTAAATCAATGTTTTTATTGGCCACATTGTCTTACATGCATGCAGCTTCATAACAAGCTCTCAATTATTATTATTAGGCTACTAGCTGTACCCGGCCACGTGTTGCTGTGGCAGAAAAGACCTCCCCCTCCCCCTCCCCCTCCCCCTCCCCCTCCCCCCCCCCCTCCCCCCCCCCCCCCCCCCCCCCCCCCCCCCCCCCCCCCCCCCCCCCCCCCCCCTCCCCCTCCCCCTCCCCCTCCCCTCCCCCTCCCCCTCCCCCTCCCCCTCCCCCTCCCCCTCCCCCTCCCCCTCCCCCTCCCCCTCCCCCTCCCCCTCCCCCTCCCCCTCCCCCTCCCCCTCCCCCTCCCCCTCCCCCTCCCCTCCCCCTCCCCCTCCCCCTCCCCCTCCCCCTCCCCCTCCCCCTCCCCCTCCCCCTCCCCCTCCCCCTCCCCCTCCCCCTCCCCCTCCCCCTCCCCCTCCCCCTCCCCCTCCCCCTCCCCCTCCCCCTCCCCCTCCCCCTCCCCCTCCCCCTCCCCCTCCCCCTCCCCCTCCCCCTCCCCCTCCCCCTCCCCCTCCCCCTCCCCCTCCCCCTCCCCCTCCCCCTCCCCCTCCCCCTCCCCCTCCCCCTCCCCCTCCCCCTCCCCCTCCCCCTCCCCCTCCCCCTCCCCCTCCCCCTCCCCCTCCCCCTCCCCCTCCCCCTCCCCCTCCCCCTCCCCCTCCCCCTCCCCCTCCCCCTCCCCCTCCCCCTCCCCCTCCCCCTCCCCCTCCCCCTCCCCCTCCCCCTCCCCCTCCCCCTCCCCCTCCCCCTCCCCCTCCCCCTCCCCTCCCCCTCCCCCTCCCCCTCCCCCTCCCCCTCCCCCTCCCCCTCCCCCTCCCCCTCCCCCTCCCCCTCCCCCTCCCCCTCCCCCTCCCCCTCCCCCTCCCCCTCCCCCTCCCCCTCCCCCTCCCCCTCCCCCTCCCCCTCCCCCTCCCCCTCCCCCTCCCCCTCCCCCTCCCCCTCCCCCTCCCCCTCCCCCTCCCCCTCCCCCTCCCCCTCCCCCTCCCCCTCCCCCTCCCCCTCCCCCTCCCCCTCCCCCTCCCCCTCCCCCTCCCCCTCCCCCTCCCCCTCCCCCTCCCCCTCCCCCTCCCCCTCCCCCTCCCCCTCCCCCTCCCCCTCCCCCTCCCCCTCCCCCTCCCCCAACCAAGGGTTCAACCCTTGTCTTTCTAAGAGCCATGTTAAGATGCAATTGCCAAAAAAATAACATAATTTTTTTTAAACGTACCAGCACAGAAGCAAAATATGTGCGTACAATGTCGGTGTAAAGATCATGTGCTAACCTTGAAAGTTTCTTCATTTCTTAAATAAATACATACTTGCTAACTTCTGGATGTTAGTGCATCCTCGACAACATAAATCATACCCATCATCCCTCCTAATGTCTACAAAATCATGTGGCATGCATTGACCAATTGCGTAGCGGGCGTTATTCAAGCCCATTGTAAAGGCTTAGTAGGCTTACATCGGGCATGACTTCGTCCATTCGTCCACAGCCAATGCCGTTCTAAATTATTCACAAAGCGCAAAATAATTATTTTTCATCAGTCCGATGTTCACTTTGGCATGAATCCTTTTTGACACACATGGAGTATTGAGAGCTGAAATCTTCTGGCAATATACAAGTATTTTTGGGCTTGCATCAGGGTGCACTGTGCTTGGACGGTTTAAATAGCCCTTGGAGTTAAATAACACTTGGAGTATGCATTAAAGTCAAGCCCCCAACATTTCCTTTTTGCTAGACCTGTTGGTTAAACATACTCAATCAGTTTGAAAAGCTGATATATCTGTCCCGGTGTTTTTGTAGTGCATCCCGGTGACTAAGCAAAATGGCAAAATTGTCCAGGTTTTTGACAAGAAGGAGAAGTTGTCAACTTGGATCTTGGAAGGATCAATTCTTTGCAATGTCAATGGTCACTGAAGAAATTATAGTTTGTAAAATTGTAGCTCAAAAAGAAGTCGTTACGGAAGTTAGGTTGTTAATTTAGGCTTAGCCTATATGGAATATCAAGGTTGTAGTCATCCATACTGTTTATTTAATATTAGTCCCCAGCCTAATAAACTATAGGCTATGCGTGAATGAATTCACGGTAAAAAAAAGCCTATGTCACACGCAAAACTTAGACAAAATAATACCAAGAACCACCCCACATACTCACTCGAAAATTTCCGTTCAAATAAGCGATTCTAAATACGATGCTTCGCGGACGACGACAGAAGATCAATGTACCCGGTACTTTGGGAAACCTATAGGGACATAACAACCGAGATAATAAATCAACCATTGATATGTATTATTATTAGCTGGATTGATAACGCTTCGTATAGTGGTCTATGGCCGACGGCGAATCAGTCGCGACTTACACTTAGGGCAACGTGTGCTTGTTCCTATCTAAACCCATGTTAAATTCATGAACTTTGAAGGCAATTTTCAAGAAATCTGGTCAGTGGCCGCTAAATACAGTTAAGTTGATTGTTTTGTATGTCATTCAACTCAAAAACCCTAAGCTGGTTTTGAACAATTGTGTATCATTGCTGAGAAATTTGTGTTTTAAAGCGAAGTGTTGTGACGCCTATCTTTTACTATGGTTTGCCGCTAGGAATTATGGGAGTTTCCCAAGAGAATTCTGGGATTTGCCTCAGAGAATTCTGGGATTTGCTCTAATGAAACATTGGCTTTCCCCATAGAGATGTATTAAAATATAACGCTAGAGGGAATATCACGTCCATACATTGATTTCGCTGTCCAACAATCCACCCGACCAATCACATACTCTAAACTTCCACCCGACCAATCACAGGCGATTTCTCACACCAACCGTCGTTTGAATCGTAGTGACGTAAATTTGATTGCATATGATATCGTACATCTCAAATGGTGTAGGTAGCTTGGCTTGTGACGTCACTGGCGTGATTACCGGTAATATTATAAGGTCGTTGATAACTTCACATTTCCATGCAGAGGAGATAGGCCATATTCCCTCTAGCCTATATATATTAATATATATAGCGTACATCTCTATGGCTTTCCCTAAGTGAGCGATAATCCGAACTTTCATGGGCAATCAGCGTTCCAGTAGTATATACTACATTTCAGTGAAATCAACATTTACAAGTTGTTCAATGTTATATCGCCCATTGAGATGTATTTTATATAATATATCTCAATGGTTTGTAAGGAAGTAAGTAAATAAGTAACTTTGTTTGGTGCGCAATACAGAAGAAAAAGAGAAGCAGACGAAAGAGCAGTCCCTTTAGACAACCATGGGTATGAAGTGTCGACGACATTTCTTAGTCCAGCCCAGGGTGATAATTGCAGAGGGTTGGGGGGGGGTTCAACCCTTGTCTTTCTAAGAGCCCATAGTAAAGTCTGGTTTTAACACCCCAATTTTAGGTGGATTATAGTCCAACCCCACACCAGTTATTTCTCCACAATTCTCACACTGGTACGGCCCTCTCCCTTGCCATCTCAATTTTTACACAGACAGTGCATGATTTGTGTACTCATTAAATTGAGTTGGCATCGGGTACTAATAATAAATTAAGGCAAAGGCTGCAAAGCTGCAACTCATTTACAGTCTACCCAACATCACATCATTACACTATAACTATAGTTCCTGCTTTGTGATTGCCTAGATGCTTTCACAACCCAGCCCCAAAACAATGTGCCAAAATAATACATTTTATTTCAAACCTGTTTCAAAGCTTAAATTTGTATAGTATCCAAACCTAAAACATCTACATGACAACTGCCTGGTATGTTTACCAACAGACCCATCAGAATTAAGCCTGCATTTACTCTTCAGATTTTCACCCAAATTAAGTTTTCAAAAATTTATATCAAATCTTCCAATCAGCTTTATGTAGAATTCAAAACATCACATAAAACTGTGCATGGTGTATACGAGCACTCCTACCTCACAGTGCCTTCAAGCAATATCGTTTCACCTTACATTATTCTGCATTTTCTAGGACTGGTATATATAGAATTTTGGCAAAACCATGTTAACCAACTTAGAACGGAGTCATGGCTCTCGTGCATTCAATGTTACAATTGCCAAGGGACTGTCAATTGCCAAACTGTCATGTCGTCTGACTAGGCTGTCTTGATTAAGCGCCTGTGAATAAGCTGGTTCCTACGACTTCGCTTTTGTGGGTGCTGTAGAAGTCTTAAGATTATGACCGACTACTTGTCCAATCACCCCAGATTACATTACTGTGGAATGTGTGGATGCACGCATTATTGTTAAAAAAACAATAAATTATAAAACTTCATGTTTCAACCCAATTACTGCCATTTTTCACTGTAAATTTTTCCCTCACCACTGGTGGGCATCAAAAATCTAACTAATCTCTATTGCTGCATTGGCAGCTGCTCCTCGTTCACTCGAGAGGGGGTGATGATGATGGCTCTCTGCCCAAAGGCAGGTTCATTGGCTTTACGCCACTGGGGATGAGGAGCACTATAATCATTAAGTTCTTGAAATGAATTAATCCTATTTGACTGTTTCTTTGGTTGATTACTAGTTGACTACGATTTCATAACCTTTGTTCGTGAAATAACAGCACTGTCGTTTGATTAGGCTGTATTTAAACAATGGAAAGCAGAGTTGAAAAACTGCTTAGCAACAGATCACAAGCAGCCGGCATCAGAATTAACTTTTCTCTGTAACTCCTCAACAACAACCTACATGAACATACAAACTAGCGAACAATTTACCAATTCAGATGTTTTTGCTAAATGTATCTTCTATCCAACAGTCAAACTGTGGCATGTAAAATGACAATTTCTTCACACGAGTCATTTTCGCCAGATTAAACACACACATCTTGAACAGTTAGCAGTTTAGCACAGACCGTGGCATCTTATTTTTTGGGTTATTGATTAATCACAGCTGATTAAAAATTCTAAACAATTGTGTAATTTTAATTGCAAACACATTTTTGGATAGGAATTTAGCAAACACTGCAATGCGTAAGCCTTTATAGATAAACCTAAAATCATTTCTTGAAGTCTTACTCAAGATCATTCCTTGAAGTCTTATCAAATTGTAACCAAGTATCAAGGAATGATTTTATTTCAAAAACCATGAAAGCAAATGAAGATTCTATATATGAACCATAGCAAATTTCATCCATGTTGCAAACCCATTGAACAGTCAACATAAACTCAACACTACAAATTTTTATTTCACTTTACTAACATTGTGAAGTTCACAAAAGAAAACAAAGGCTTTGCTTAAGCCACCTCAGTCCTCTGTCACATATGTCACACAGTTTGAGTTTGAGCTCTAAACCTTCAACACAGAGAACTCATTACACCTCAACAACACAAATGCTGATATAAAATATCAAATTTCTTCGATTTATGAATTCGTTTGCTTTAGGACGCTGAGCGAGACCTTGACCTTCTCTGCCTACGATCATTGGACCTGCTTCTTGATCGACTTTTCCTAGAATAAAGACAGGATGATAAAAAATATACAAGTGAAAGATATTTTAGATAAGCAGAAATGTCTACCACTGCATTTTGTAATGCTCATTTGTTTAAATTCACACTGATCAGTATGCAGTAAGAATGCAAGATATAGCAATAACAGATCACAACAAGTTTAACCCTTTAATGCCGGAGGTTATAGAATTTCCCATACCATCTTGGCATTAAAGGGTTAACAGACCTGAGTTGAATTTGACTGCATGGTAGCCTGCAGCCAACCATCTATTCTACTGTTCAATTTTAAGGATTGGAAGATTGAGTCAACCTTATTTAGCTATCTGGTATCAAACCCGTGTCCTTCATGCCCAGCAGCGTGCAACCATCTTCCCACTCATTCTCAACAAGAACTGTTTCCAAAGGTCAAATACACTTATGGCACTTGCAGTTAAAGCATAAAGGACACAGCTAATGTCACCGATGCACAGCAGCAAAAATATGAAACAAACTGTCAGTTAGTCAAACAGATCTCAAGTGAGGAATTACAGCAAGATTAAATATGAAGAAAACGCTTACCATTTACACAAGCAAAACAAACGAAGCATCTAAAGACTTTTGCTAGGATAACAGAGTCATCATAAGTTCAGGAACTTTAGGAAATAATAATAAATTAAAGTAACATATGCTGCTACTAGACTCCAACGCCTCTACACGAAATAGCAACTCACAACTTTACCACACATCGTTAGTGAAAAGAATGCAAATAGGGAAACAATACTCATAAAATAAATAAATATCATTTAAAATTTAAGTCACTTAAGAAACGTCGATTACCTGCGTGCACCACGTCGCTCATCTGGACAATCTTTCGCCCAATGTCCTGTTCGATGACACTTGGCACATTCATCAAGTCCAAGCTAAAGCAAGTAATATCACCAACTATCATGTCTCCATCAATTGAAAAATACATCACTCATTAAGTACAATGGTAAAAATGCAGCATAGCAACCATAAATTTTAGCACAAGAACACATGTAGGAAAAAAATTCATGTGTTACAAGTAATGCAGTAAGCATAACGTCGCACAATTTTGATGAAGTTGCCCATTGTGTTAAATGATAAAAATTTAAACCATGAATAAGGTCAAATGTTACATTCCATCATATCAGGGCATAATAAGCAAAAGCCAAAAACCAAGTAGGTAGGTCAAATGTTTACAATCTAAGCTAATAAAATTTCAGGGACACAAAAAAAATCAACGTACGCGGCCAGATGACGGTCTTCCAGTGTCACGGCTGAAATCATTTCGGCCACCACGAGCAGGTCGATCTTCATCACCCTTGACAAACAACAACAATCATAATTCACATGTCAATACAAACAACAACAATCATAATTCACATGTCAATACAAACAACAACAATCATAATTCACATGTCAATACCACACAATGTAAGCAAACAAATAAAATATTGTGCACTTAATAATTATCATGAGCTGTGCTTCATGTAGATCATATATATATATATATATATATATATATACATTATACAATTTAAGCAAATCAATAAAATATTTGTCCACTTTAGAATAATCTTGGACACAAACCTGTGTTCAACCAAAATCATACAATGAACTGTATTTACGTATATATATAATTGATAACACAAAGGAATCTAGAAAACAACAGCTGAATGCTTCAGTAACTGAGCACCAACGTTTAAAAGAAATAGTTTGCAAGGACAAATTTCTTCCTCAGCACAATCACTTAGAAAAAGAACCATCAAGTCTATTGTAGACCGCAGGCTTCTCAGTAGAAATTGGACTTCATGTTAAATAGAAAGAAGAAAGTACCCTTCTTGGAGTGCCTTTTGCCCATTCCACGATCACTTTATTGCCACAAATGGTTCGACCATTTTCATAACGCAATGCATCCTATATACAAACAAACTCAATCATTCACATGTTAAAAACTATCTGTTTCCACACATTCGCTTAATTTGCGTAAACTCGAAAACTATCCAAAAGCAATGGTTAGAGTGCCAACTCTTATGAATGCACCATTTATCTGTATCACCAACATATCAGATTTCCTAAGCAATCAGAAGAATGCATTCTTCTTAGATAAATTTTCAATGTAAATGCTCATCACTTCTTACACGATTTCAGTTATATGTATATGACATAGCCAACACAAATCTTCACCTAACCGAGGATTTATACACTTTTAATTTATCTGCGTAATAGAAACCTGTGATAGCAAACCATAATTAGTTTACAAATACCATTGCAGTGAGGAATACAGGTTATAGAATTATGTGTCAACAAAATAAAACCATTAATGAAATTCCTAATCCATAAATATCCTACAGGTTAGAATAATATTAAATATTTTTAACTGGTCACGGTATCTCTGAGAGCTCTAATTGAAAGAATATCTGGTGTTATATCTATATAGAGGTCCTTGCCAAAACTTGCTTGACACAATTGATACTCGATAAGCAATTGACTGCATTGTTGGCTAATTCAGAATATTATTTGAGTTTGGTTGTGATGCTGCATATTGTGAAGTCTTAATCATAAACAACTGCTAAGATCTATCTACTCAGAACACTATTCCACTAAACAGGTATACAGCACCTGTTCAGAGAGATCTATACTGGGAAGAACTACAGTTAAATAATTATTTTCAGTTAGCCAGAGAGCAGACCATCAGCATAAATGGTTTATTGAACAGTGATCACACTCAAAGACAAACAAATTTGAAAACCGTCCACACTTTACCACCTTCAATGGTCGTTAAGGCAACATGGCAACACCACCCCCATGGAGGGGGGCTAACGACCTAGCCTGGAAAGATACGGATATGGATACGGATAGTGGAAGGTATCGTGTTGGCACTATCAGTGGCATGGGCAGGAGGGCAGGCACGCGAAAGCAGACAATGTCGGCCGCCAGAACTCGGTTGCCGTGGTGGAATCCACACATGGAAACAACCGGCACCACCTGGAAGTGCAAGGCGGCGGTGCTTCCTGGCGTTCAGGAGCGAGCCGCATCTGTTTTGGTGGATTCTGGAATGATGTAATCTGGAATCTGGCATTAGGGTAGATGGAAAAATGGCAAGATGGACATTCTAGCTGAAATGAACATACACACACCTTGAGCAATATAAAAGCTGTTACATTTATAAAACACCCAAAAGTCTAACTGCCAGATGAAATAATTTCATACATAAAATATCTAAAGCTCTTGATAAATACAACCAGCAAATAACAAAACCTGAAAATTGCTAAACATGTAATCATTTAAGCAACAAAGATGATATCACACTGAACTAGAAAAGGTCTAAGAAAACATGCCTGTGCATCTCTGCGATCTTCAAAGTCGACAAAGCCATATGCTGTTTTAAAATAAAAGGCCAAATTATAGTCAATCACTTAACGTTATTCATATTCCACAGAATCGTCTAGAAGTTCACCAATTCATATCTTCAGATGCAATACTAGTATTATACTACACATCTAAAAATATTCTTCAATAAACACCAGAAATATTTAACTGTTCCAGATCAACAAGTTAACAACCTTACCATAGCAACATTATGCGCAATAAATCTACATTTTCACTAAAATTTTCAGAAGCTTAAACTGTCTTGACTAATCCTATCATTGCATTCAAAGATATAAGATCATTCTACCAGGATTTTTTTTAAATCTTAGCACACAATGCAGTGTGGCAAGTTGTTGCCACTGTAGTCTGAACTTCTCACTGAAACTGTATAATATTATACTCATTCATAGATAAATTCATTAGTGTAAGCAACAAAACGTAAATCTATAAATAACTTTATGCAATGATACATGTGCATTTGAACCCTGAACATATGGGTTTACTCAGGCCAGAACACTCCCACGCACTGGCAAAGTTAAACAGATATAGTTTATAAAAATCATCTGGAAATGCTGCACATGAGATATGATTAAAACATGATTAAGAAGTTTCTAACACGAGAGATAAAACTGGAAACAGTTCAGTTACAGTAACTCTCCGTGATCTTGATCTTAGCAATGCATTTTGAAAGACCAGATTCATAATCAGCATAGAATTTTATTAAAACAGTTCAAAGCTATGCTCCACTTACCCATGTCAGGTCCTAAAAATGAATTAAAAACAAGCAGTGTAGTAAAATTCATACCAATTTTGATTTAAATCACCATTAATACAACTGATTCAGACAACTCAACACAAAGTCTGGATTATTATTTCAAAAGAATGTTTTGTTTGGTAACCAGGCAATCAGTCATCTGGAGAGCCCACAAATCATTAATATCATCATACCGGTTTAAATTTACACCAAAAACTCTTTTCATCAATTCAACTTCTGTAAATCATGCAAAAACTCACTTATCAAGTCGACTTCTATATACACAAAACATTATTGATCCAAGTTCCATTTGCGCAACCAAATAAGGTATAATAAAATATGCTAAGATATAGGATACGTTCGATGAAATAATAAATACGTTACAATGCCGTTTCACCATCGATTTTAACAAATTTCAATAACGATACGTAGGTATGGCCACCATGATAGACAACACCTCATACAAATTTAGGCGACCCGTTAGCGGTTTTAATCGAAAAATACAGAAAGTAAGGCGCACCATATTTGATTTCGCATCTGGCTAGCCGTCCGTATGCTTCAAATATTTCTTCCAGATCTCTAGTCCTCGTGTTTTTGTTCAAACGCCCGATGAAAAGATGTCCAACATCTCCTCTTCTTGCCATCTTGCTTTCTTTGTCTAAAAAATGGACGCTGGTTTCCGGGGCAATCCGGGCGACGTTTTTCGCCTCTACCGAAAGAAAGAAAAACTTCCGATGTAGGCTATACTAGACGCCGCTAGAGAAAAATTAAAATTCCATGTCACGGACAAAAAACCATCGATGCAAAAAACCTATAGCTTAATAATATAGGCTAGTAATGTTAACACTTGAGATATAGGCATAGAGTTTCACGAGTCATTGTCCGGGATGCTAAAATCATAAGGTCCATCTTTAAGAAATATAGAGGTGAAATGTTGATTGGCTTAAAGGGATCTGAGTGCGTGGTTCTCATGGTAAAGAGCGGCCTTGTGCTTAAACCAACGACTTTTCTTAAACACAGAAGTGTCTGATTTTTGTGCTTTTCGTAGAAGAGGAATTCGAGTAGATCCAGTGCTTAAAACGCGTCGATGGCTTAAAGTGTAGAAAAGGAAGTGCCTGGACGCACCTTACCTTTCCCTGGTGTCACAGTTGTGTGCGCCGTCGTTGGGTGTGCGGGCCAAATAACTGGCAGGACGGTGTTCTGATGTTCAGATTTTAAAATAAGTGCCTCCGTCCAGGCACACTTTAAACCATGAGTAGGCCTAAATGAATCCTTAAACATTGTTGTTGTATTCGGGCTTAACGACACTGTTTCATATCGAAGATGATTAGTGTCGGAGGCAGAGTACAACCTCACACTCCACGTTTATATTGCGACCGAGCCACCCGCAGTAAAGATCCGAGAAATTAATCTCTGACCGGGAATCGAACCCGGGCCACCGGCGCGGCGAGCGGGATACAACCCCCTCGGCCACGCAGGATCTCTCTCCTTAAACATTCTGGCTTGGTCTCTTTTATTCTCTAGTCCAGGTTAGCTGGGGAGTGAGGAGGCATGCATTCAAATAGCCTATCTTTGATTTAAGTGTTTAGTGCATATAACGTTTGATGACTTGGCTCATGTAATTCCGAATTCTCAAATGGGTGGGACGAGCGACCGAAAGACGATCACCGAGGCGCGAAGCTGAAGAATTGGTGGAAGGGGATATTCCACTCCCCCAGTGTAAGAATTGTGGAAAAATAAATGGGGGGCTTGGACCATTATCCACTTGGAATTGGGGTGTGAAAAACAGACTTTACTATGGAGCTCTAAAAAGACTGGGGGTTGAAACCCCCAACTCTCCTGGCAATTCCCACCCTGCACTCCCCATTGTCATAATTTGTTTAATTTCCACACTCAATGGTAGCATTTAAGCCACAATATTTAAAAATTGCTCATTATGGATAAATAGTAGATAACACTGCAGAAATTCATGATATAAACTCAATATTTTTTAAATATGAGGAGGGAGCCTCAGGGAGCCAAATGGATAGAAGGTTCAGCCTGTAATGCAAAGCCTTGACTCAAGCAATCACTTTGAAGAGGACTTTAGCAAATCATTTTGCTCACAATAGCTCAGTTCCATTGATGTTTGGTCCTATATATAGTATTAGTCACGTGTGCATTTCTGGACAGTGGAAGGATGGCAATACCAACATAATATACCCGGTAGATGTATTGTACAGAAGCGGCTCGAGCAGCAGTTGCAAACACATTGATTACATCACTTTGTGAGTTACTAAAAATGTGCTATATATTAAGTGTCGTGAGACATACACGGTGATTCATAAAAAAACATCCCCCTACATATTTCACTGTAACTCCGTCAAATGTCATGCTATGTGAAAGAAATTTTAAAGGAAGACAGAGGAGTTATTTCTAAACATTCGGAAAGTTAAAGTTTATGTTCAACTTGACCCCCCCCCCTTGGCAACTATGCATGCGCGAAGACGAGTACGCCACTGTTTGACTGATTCATCAATGATGCGCTGATCCATCTCGTCCCATGCCTCCACAATTCGACTTCGCAACTCACTGACATCACATATTCGAGATCTGTAGACCTTCTCTTGCATGACACTCCATGTCTTATAGTCCACTGGATTTAAATCAGGGCTGTTGGGTGGCCACAAAGTAGGCGGGATGAAATCAGGTGTTTCAGTTTCCAGTAACGCAACAGTGTCCCGTGCTCTGCGCGCAGGGGCGCTATCCTGCTGGAAGATAAAATCCTCATCGGTAATGTCACGAATGTCTGGTACAAGGCCCTGTTTTAGTGGAACATCTCTGCAATATTGTCCATTGATCTTAACGCCCGGTTCGATGAAATGAATGTTCGTACGACCGTGTGCAGATACCCCGACCGACGCCATAAGGGATTTGCTGAAAGTTGGTCGATTCCACAAAAGACGATTTGCAGGAACGTCCCTCTTCTGTGTACCGGCAGATACGTGAATGCGAACATTCTGATTGTTACTGGGTGATGCCACAGTAAACAATTTATCAACAGGCGGCTAAACCGGATGAAATTGGCCAGGTTTCCATGATACAACCTCAGTGACTGACAGGAACGTTGGAATCTTGCTTGTTTCTCAAGATTACCGTGACGTCATTAGTTTCGTCATCCGCGTTACGTCATTATAGCTCTGAATGTGAAATAATTTATACAGCACTTGGCTAGAACATCAAGCTTCATTAATGTGAAATTTCGTTAAATTTGATGGTCATCTACATGAGTTATCCCAACTTATGCAGGGGGATGTTTTTTATGAATCACCGTGTATATACGCACATCATGCACATATGTGGGGCGCGGTGGTGTAATGGTGGTGTCGGTGCCTTGGAGCCGGAGGGTTCGAGGTTCAAATCCACCTCAAACCACCGCGCAAAGACTTGAGCAAGTCCTCACTTGAAATTGCTTGGGCGCTTCGGCATGAAACTCCGATGCAGTGTCCGCGCTGTAGGTGGGGCCGCCTCTGAGTAGACAGCTTGAAGGGCACTATAAAAAATGAGAAATAAAATAAAACTGTGTATATGCATACAAACATACAATTTTAGACTTGCAGACCTGGCATGATAACAAATTGCCCTCCGATTGACTTCAGCAAAATACAAATGCAAATTCAGGTTGCCTACATACAAATGGTGTTTTGCTGCCAGTTGCTGGAGTTGATAGCTTAGTGACAGGTTGTGACTTTAGGGCTTTGTATTTGGCAGTGGCACCACACCTACCCTGGTTCAAGAACAGCAGTGTCTGATAGCAGCTACAGTCCTACATACATTTTCAGCAATTATTGGAACATTACATTAATTAAACGTAGGCATTACAACAAAATAGTCCCATCACACTCTGCACATCTTTAAAATTAAGAACTCATCAGTGCAGCAATTGATTTGGTTGATTACATTCATAACCACAATCTCTGTAAGACATGAATCACACTGTATTATACTTCAAACTTGTACAGATTCATTCACATAGCGGAAGCCATTACGAGTGTTAATTAATTATAGACTTCATAGTGTCATCATATCTTAATAATAATAATAATAATAATATTAATAACTGCATATGGTCAACCACAATGCGTTAAATCAATTATAAACAACAACTTAACAAAAGTATTCTTCAGATCTGCTAACAAAACAAAACTAACAAAAAGATCAAATTTTCGTTAGAATTTAAATAAGTAATTTATGTAAGTATAGAAAAACAACCAATCTTTGTACAATAAACATATTCAAAAACACTTGATCACCCATACAGCTGTTACATCATCTGTCATAATATCGATCGCATGGCTAGGTATTCATCGCAGCTCTTCATAGGATCATTTGTTGCTCTCCATTACGATAAACATCGCTGTCCAAAGAGTTGTTATCGTCGATGCTAAATGCATAGCATGGTTCAAGTTTTACCTCTGGAGGACTTTATTCACAGCCGACTAAAAACAAGATCAAAAATTATAAATACAGAGCTGGTAACATTGCCTCTAGTTACCTTCAGTTCATCATGCCACTGAAAACGAAGAAGAAGCATAATTATTATATCGAAATGACTAAATTTCAAAGCATGCGGTTGCAGGCATGAACAACTTGAATTCTACTCCCGTTATACACAAACTTACTTTAAACTACAAACATATAATGTTATGTGCAAACTTAAAACTCCAAATTTCTAAAGGACCGTTTGAAAGCTAAGCACAGGGCACCAGCTTATTCAAATGATTTTCAAATGGATATTCAAATCCAGAACTTTGTGAGAGAAAGGGTGTAAAGACGGTGTAGAGAAGGGTTGCCATCATAGGCGCAATCACGTCCTAAAAGTTGAAGGGGACCATAATGAATCACGTCCTAAAAGTTGGGGGGGACCATACTAATTAAGTTAGGGGACCACTCAAAATTTGGGGGGGACGCGTCCCGTGGGTCCCATAGGGTGGTTGCGCCTATGGTTGCCATCATATATATAACATATGCAAAAAATCATTTCAAATAATAATAGAATGGGAATTAAATTATTTGATATGAAAAATAAAACTGCTTCAGCAATGCAGTATCTGATGTGAAATAAACATGTATCGGTACTGACCTTAACCAGTTCACTCTTTTCTGTAGCTCCAAAAAGACCTTTTCGAAGAGCATGTTTTGCAAACTTTGTAAAGGTGTTCAAAGCAGCCTCCGACACAGCATTAACACCGTCTGGAACCTTCTCACCCATGTCCACTTCTGCCAGTCAAAATAAAAATATTCCAGAGTTTCTCTTAACCTTTTAAAATATATTGTATATCCACAAGAATAGATGTGTGTGTTTTGCAAAAGTTTTGAAAATTATAAACACTGTTTACAATTAATCTTTCGCTGTAATACACATTTTTGCTACCTTAACTTTGGAATCACAAGTTTCTATCACTCACAAATGCTGAACCAAAAATGATAAATATGTATCATTAATAAACATGATTCACGAGGTCATTTAATTGATATTGTAAAATAAATTTCACTCATTCAAATATCTTACCCTAAACGAGAGATGAATTCTATTGCATAATTTCTATCCTAGTTATTAATAGGTTCAAAGTCAAATATACATGATGACATACAGGATTACAGGATTTTTCCAATGCTGCAGAATGACAAGTCATCTTTTTCCACTTAAATGGAAATTTATAAGCCGTCTTCCAAAGTAGGGAAAGGCAACATGACTGTCACATTACGGTGATTTAACTCACAAAAAACAAATTTCTTAATACATAGCATTGGATCACTGAAGGAGTGAACCGGACAATTTTTACCAAAACTTCTACTTACTCATAGGAACGTTTTCCCGTAAACCTTCACCAGCGGGGTGAACGCCAACCGGTCGAAGAGGCGACTCAACTGCAGCAAAAGCCTCTGAAAGATCTGGATAGCAAACGAGCAGCAGAATAAATCATAACACATTAAATTTTAGTCAAGTCAACAGAATTATAGATGCTGATTTTAAAACAAGCAATGAAGACTGCTCCTTCCTTTGCACACATTGCGCAATGGATAAAAAAGCCAGTTCATATAAAAAGTGCCTAAATGCTCTTATTTAAGTACTGATAGTTAAAAAAAATGCAAGAGACTTCTAAACAACGATAGAAGTAGAATAGCAGAGGAAGCAGTCTATACAAACCTTCAACGACGTGATGATACGCAAAATGCAGATAGAAGAGAAAAAAGAGATGAAGAAAGATTATAATTCCGGAGATGATCAGTTTCTGGCTTTTTCCATTTGTTCGTGACATCAACACTGATGCCTAAAACATTTTAATTATAACAGAGAAAGATATTCAGTGTGTTGATTTTTAAACAGGAACTTTTTTTATTATAACAAATAAGTTAAACAATTCTTCACTGATATTGTTAGAATAGTCAAGCAATGTTCTTGCAGCCAAAAATTGCGTTAAAGTTCACATTTGCATAGAAAATAACATGAAATTACAGTCTTCCTTACATAGTTTAGTAGTCTTCATTAAGTAGCAAGTACATCTTAAAGCTGACAACTAGTTATCGTTAAACTGCAAGACTGGTAAATGTCACAATTGCCTGTGATAATTTAGTCAGGTGCGTAAGAGCTAATCAAAATTTACAAGAAAAGTAACTGACAGACCCAGTCTGAATGCCGAAAAATATTTGTTTAACCTAAAATAGATATGCTAGATTAACTGATAAAACCAACACACTACCCTCTAGAACCTTTTGTTGAAAGCAAAGTGAACTGAAGAGAACTGTAAAGGTTTACCATTCGAAGAGAGGACAGTCCTCCAAAGATGAACCAGATCAAGTAGAAGAAAAGATGGCTGTGATTTGGATGGATAACCACCGTCAGCAACACAACTATGCAGTGTCCAAACAACGCATAACCCTTAACGAGTAAAAACAGCCACAAACTATGAGCAGTAATCACAAACAAAACATAAATTAAATCATTCAAGTTTTAAGGTCTGCCTCATAGCAATGACTGACCCCTTAAGCATAATATTATTTGCAGTTGAAAACCCGCCTCTCTACTACTGAAAATCAGGACTGTACTGGCAAAATTTGAGGTCAGTACACGCTACAGAACTTTGCCTAAAACTACAGCCTAGGCCTATTTTCATTTTTCGGATGAGGTTGGTATGCTGGGTTGGGAGCGCCTCTGAGTAGAGATCTTGAAGACGCGCTATATAAATTTATGTGATTGATTGATTGATTGATTGCTGTATATTACCCGAACATATCTTTGTTTACAGAACTACATGAGTACATTAAAGACAAATACGGTTTAGGTGAGTACACACTGTTTTACCCTCATGTACATTGTACAGCCCTGCTGGAAATGGTACCACACACACACACACAACATATAATGGCATTCTATAATGCATAATATTGTATACATCTAAAACATGTTAGAATTTTACTCACACAAATGTCTGACCACTACTAATAAAAGTAAATGAATACTTATGCTCATAGACAAATGAAGGTCAGAAATGAACAGGTGAAGGAATGACCAGTATAAAATGGATGAAACTCGGCAAAAACTTACCAACAAGTTGAGTAATTGAATGACTGCAACTCGAGTGTTACAAACAAAAGCAGCCAACCACAATACACCAGCGATGCCAAACCAGTAGCCAAAGCAAGTGACAAACGCAGACCCCATCAGAGTTCCCTCTTGCTAAAAGCAAACCAACACCAAACTGATCAAATTCATTCCCTAAACAAGAGTCTTTAGAGAATTTATCTGCAATGAAAGGAATGAGGCAAAAAATTAAAAGTAATCATGAACAAGAGCAAAAATTGGTCTCTGATGGCAACCATCATACGACGACACGAGATCAGTCGTTTTGGTGGCTTCATTTTTGCAGAGTATGTGAGAGGTCAGTCAGTTTGATCTCGATTCTTTGAGGGTCAGATATTATAATCAAAAATGAACAGCTGACTGGAACTGCATTGAGAAAGAGAAGTGATGAATGTCAAAGCATGAGATTATGCACACTAAGCAAAAGTAAGCATGTATTCATTTCGAAGTCAAGTCTGCATTGCACGTGAAAAACAGACCTTGAACATCTTTCTCTTCAGTAACAACTGCATAATTAAATCCATCCATCTCTGCGTGAATTATAAACCAATACTTACGACTGTAACTTTATAGGATTTCATTTGAAAGAGAAGCAGGGCAATTAATGTCAACACCATCATCGTTGGTCCATACAACTCACGAGGAATTTTCTGTGAAATTAGAGAACATTGCAATCAGTATCATCACTCACTATATATAGTAAAATAACAGAAGTAGCATAATAGAAAATAACAAATAATTGCAACAGTACTGCAGAGTATCATCAATTGAAAGCATAGTTGTAAAAAACGTTTTTTTCCGTTTTTTATTCTCTCCCAAAAAACGTCGTTTTTTTCGTTTTTTATTTTTCCCATCGTTTTTTATCGTTTTTTATTTTTTATTTATTCTTATTTATTCATTTACTTTCTATTATTATATTCCCTAACTTTAATTTTTTTTGATATTTCTTATGTTTTCCGCCAACTCTCAAGGATCCACCTAACTAAAGTCATTATTTCATCGTTTAACATCGTCATTTAAGAGATAGAATACGTGTAGTAGGTTCCTAATCAAGATTTTCATGGTTAAAATGCGGTTTTAGATGTAGCAAAGTCAAATTATTTTCCGTTTCCGTTTTTTAGTCGTTTTTTTATTATTTTGAAAAAAACGTCGTTTTTTTACCGTTTTTTATTTCGTTTTCATCGTTTTTTACATCTATGATTGAAAGCTTTGACCATGTTTTGAACATATAAAAGAGTGATATAGCACAACGAAAAGATATAAATTTTGTATCATTCCAGAAACTATGCCACGTTTTCTATGCCTTAAATCACAGCAGGTTGGTTTTTATCATTGATACAGCGACACTAAATAACTCTGTTATAAATATATCGATTTTATTTAACATATTTTATTTAACATAGTGAAACAAAGAGCTGTAAATCTCACCATAGGGGCACCAGGCATCTTTGGAATTAGCGATAGTATGAGCCTGCAACAACAATAATTATCATCATACTTACTTTATGTTATGACTATTATTAATTATCAAAGATCATTGTGAATTCCAAAATCTGTGAAGATGAAATGGAAATAAGAAGACTCTGAATGTTGGCCATTTCTCACAGCACAATATCAAGCAGGACCACACCCAGAAGATTCAAAGCGCTCATTTCCAACATCCCAAACAGCCAGGGGAGACCAATTGGATAGATGAGTCACACATGGATTGGAACCAGATGGTAGAAGCAGATCTTCAATCATTGCACATAGACCATACAACATAAAGTTCTTGGAGATAGCCTCAAAACCAGGGAATTTAAAGACTTGTGGACACAGCAAAGATTCAGAGAGCCACACAACTAATGATGTTGCATTGTTGCAATTATCATAGATTAAAAAGGTCTCACACAAACAGAAGCATCATTCTCAAACATAAAGAATTTACTCAAAGTCAACGATAAATGCAGAGTTCTGGTAACTTCCGTTGTATCTTACCGATTACGAACTTCACTTGGTTCAATGTCGTAGTACGGTCGAAGGATATCAATGTTTGCATACACGCTAAAAGCCTTTCTTGCCCTCTGCTGACCCTCTTGCCAGACCTTCACAAAGTCAAAACATACAGACAGATTAAAATGGATGCAGAGGAAATTAAAGCATCATATGAAATGCTTAGTCTGTGAAACATGTTCTATTGTTCTTACAAGATATTTGTTCCCATTGTGCAACAAAACTTCGTCATACCGAAGTGAAGCTCCATGTTTCCAAAATTAAAGTTTCAAGATAAACAAGATTATATATCGACGCATGTCATGTAGTGATGGCCCAATGTTTTTACAATTGTAGCACCTTCCAAGCAACACACTTACTTAATGTAATCATGCTTAGTGATGCTGTATACTTACAAAGCTAGCCATTCCTTTTGATAGCTCTCCCTTCAGGTCACCTTTGTTTGCAGCATCACTTTGGTGAGATAAATCTTCAGTTGAATCAAATTTATCTTGCTGACCTCTTCTATCTAAATTAAGAAAACACGGCCAATTACAATATATCATCAAATTGAGTTACATAAAAACGTCAATCAAACTGAACTACAGGTTAATCTCAGATCCATACTGTAGGCAGCAGCAAGTCTTCCAAAGTTGACTTGTTCATTCATGTTGCATGCAACTGGCATTAATTACCCTTCCTATCCCCCAATGTGGATAGTAAATGCGCTTTTTAATAGTACATTTCATCACTGCCTTTTAACACCAGGCCAAGGAATAGCACTTGGCATGAATTGAATGTTTCAAATGGCTGTCCCAATTCTCAGTTCATCCCAGTTGGTAAACAGTGAAGGTCACACTCAGCTGTTGGTTAGGTTTAGTGTGCATGCAGGAGCCTGCCAGAGCAAAGAAGATCAGCAACAGAATCATAGCTGGTGCATGAAAACATATTTTCATGATAAATTCTTTAAATAACATAAGGAAATACAATAGTTTAATAGCCAATCTCTCAGCAAAGGGTGAGATTGTGTGGCACGGTGGTATAGAAGCATGTTTGGTGCCGGAAGGTTGCAGGCTCGAATCCACCTCAAGCCGCCATGTACGGACCCTGCAATTGCTCATGTGTTTTGGCGTGAAACTAAGATTTAGTGTTCATGCTGTATTTGGGAGTGCCTCTGTGTAAAAATCTTGAAGGGCGCTATAACAAGTGTTCACATAAACAAATCAAAGGAAGTGCACTTTCGGTCAAGCACGAGCTGATAGGCAGCCATGATTATGAATGCTAGCAACGTCATTTTTCCTTAGTTTAAAAAATTGACGGGGCTGTAAGTCTCTCTCTCTCCCTTTCTCTCTCCCTTTCTCTCTCTGTCTTGCCTTCACACTGACAATGTGCAGTCAGTGTAATCAGTACAGTTGAGTTAACAAGATGATGTTGATGAAGCCTAAATCCTGAAACAAACTTACGCCCCAAAATGGAATATGGAAACCAGCTTTTTCATTGACAGTCCAGAATACTAATCACTATATCATAGTGCACTTCAATCATCACTAACTATAAATGGTTAGAGGATACAGCTGCTTAACCGCACTGCGCCATAGCAAATGAATGGCGTCATACTCCTCTTTTCTCCAGGCTTGGGACTGGCACCATCAGAGTACTAGTAGCGGCAGAGTAAATGCTGAATGCTAACCACTCAATGGATCCGTGGAGAAATCCATTTCATAGTCAGAATCATCACTTGCAGCGGCCTCCAAGTTGATGATGGCCGAATTATCCATCTGTTAGAAGCAGATAAAAAGAGTTTATAGTTCGCCAGCAGAAGAACCAAACATTGCTCATGTGTCATCATCATTTGTGGCATAATCTCTCTGAAGTGTTGCTGTTTACACAATATGCAGCCAGATGCATGCGTTCTGGGCTGTCAATTTTACATAAACTGCAATTTATATTACGGTGCATAAATGTCTTACTATTCCTCTGCCATCAAGTCAATTGATCAGTAATAGAAGGCTCTGAAGTCAATACCAGTGGTCAGCTGCCTCCAATCAAGAAGTTTGTTGCGAAATAGAGTAGGCGAGAAGCGGAAAGCGCATAAGAATGACTCATGGATGCATATTGTCAAGTGTTTAAAATATTAAGCTCAGATTAAACGTACACAAGTTGATAGTTTCGTATCTCTAAGCTAGGGCTGCTTTGACCCAACGCACGGAATCACTTGATCCTTTCTCTAAATGTCCGGCTAATCAGAAACGTAAGCTAACATCTTAGCTTCAGGTTCCATTAATATTTTTGAAATTAGTCTTTTGACCAGGTTGCCACATTTCCTATAAGGGTTCCAGAATTTACAACTAAAAATAGGGTATACATGTACAATCAGGGGGCGAAAATTTCTTACTCATTTTTGCAGTGCCGTCAGCGTTGTCATTGCACGTCTTTTTCGTGAGGGTCGGTTAGGGCTCAGGTTAGGCATCGTGAGGGTCGGTTAGGGTTAGTGTTAGGGTTAGTTTAGCCATTAGAAACTCTGGTGGATTGATGGCAAAAGACACTGTGTATATTTCGCCCCTGATAGTACATGATCGCCAAAAATAGCCCTATTCGCTTACTACCATGAGTTGAGTGGATAAAATTTAAACGAGTAAACATTTTGAAAATAAATAAAATATCCACACAATTTCTACACAATTTCATGTCAACTCATAAACTGTCACTGTAAATCAAGAAACACGTCAAAGTTCTAATCTAAAGTGTATAAAGTGTACACTTTGGTGTTTACATTGCTGCCGTTTCCTCCAGAAAACGCCATTTGCTTTTCACACCTTCCACAGAGGTGTACGCCATTCAAAAATCACCGCGACTACAAAAATAAAAATTATTGTGCTCTTGACAACACAATTTATCCGTATCGAACGGGGGACGGGTCATTGTTTGTATGTGCATTTGTATTGTTATATTTGTAAGACCGTAGGATGGTAAGAGCAACGATCTCTGTCTAGTTATAAGAGGTCGCTGTATTCTTACCATTATTGGGGTCAGTGCATTATAATATTACACGCTGGCACGTATGGAGACATTGGAGAGCGAGTGGTAGACTTCTGAGATCGCGCCCCGTAGGGCGGACGTGGTTTGATATTGCAGGCTGTATGTTCTGTTCGTAATTAAGATCTATGTAGGCCTATTCTGTAATTTGCTTTCCTGTTAATTGTTTCAATTGCATAAGTATAGCCTACACTGTAACCGGTTGCGGACCGTCAATCGGAATGTTTCAACTGGGACTAATATCGATCAGGTTTCAATAAAGAAAAGAAAAAATAAGCCGACCACGCTCGAAAAGGCAGATTCTAAGCAGTGGCGGCGGCAGGGGAGATATAGGGGGCTAGTCCCCCCTAAATGGCGCTCAGCCCCCCACCCAAAGAAAAATTTCGAAAATGTCTACAACCATGGGTACGTACCGTTAACCCCCAAACCCCCCTTATCTACGCCACTGCCTCAGGCTATATATATTATTGCTCCACTAGCTTTTTGATTCAAGTTAAAGTTCAATCTCTTACATAATTCATACCTTTACACATCCATTCCAATGCCATCCAGTCTTTCCAACTGGATGTCAGTGACCCCTGTGTGTCGTTTCAGCGCCTGCTCTTTCAGTTCCTCTGCCTCTTCTCGATAGAACTCAGACCTTCCCCCGGTATCTCTGACAGTATGCAGCACTCGTGAATAAGCTGGAACCTTGTGCTTTGCATGAAAGTAGCGCTTTATAAATTTTTAATTCAAAATGTTTTCTTAAAATTTACATTTACGATTATAATACAACCACACTAGAATCCTCATTTACTTTCGAGCCAAAGACAACATTAACTTACGAGCCACGTATATTTAATGACTGAAACAATTTACACTAGGTAAAGAACAGTTAAAACAATAGTCAAATTCCACCAATCAATCAAGCATGGCACCAAAAGCATGGCAACTGACACATCGAAATTAACACTGTCATGAATAATCAACTGAAGGCAAGCAACAGCAAAGCAATCAAAACAGATAATTTTGATTCACGTCGTCTGACTAACATTCGACACACAAATTATACTCACAGCTACATTCAACAACTATAGTTCACGTTTAAAATAATTGAGGTCTGTGGAAAACATAGAATATTCAACTGTGCAGTCACACGTACAGTCTCCGAGTGCCACTACGAGAAGAGTGCGTTTGGTAGAGCAAGACTTGCTATCATCACAATACAATTAATTTCTTAATTCAGAATTAAAAGTCCAAACTGATTGGACAATTACTGACAAATTGAATCATCTCAATCCAGCCAAAAGCAACGTTACATGACTTAGAAAGTGCTTGTCTTCTAAAGACCATATCAACAAAATGACTTATTTAAAAACTAGAAAACGAACTTGTAAGAAAACTACCCAGTCCTGTCAATGTTTCATAACTGTGCCATACAACTGCTAACTAGTGTGTCAACTACAGCTAGTGTCTTTGGTGTCTAAAATTAATATATAACATCACAATCAAACTATTTTGGCACACTGACCTCTAGCATAACATTTCAAAGAGTGTTCATATCAGACAGTGCATTAATTAAAAATCCAAGCAGAGACATAGCCAGCATTTTATTTGGAAGTCAAAATTTTTAACGTGTCTTTAAAAGAACACAAAGTGGCCTTAAATTCAACCAGAGAGGCTTTGTTGCTGCCTATGCCTCTGCATCAGCATAGAGACCCAACCCAACATAGTTATCTATTTCTCAGCTTCAAGCAGAAGTGAAAAGCTAGCAAATGTCTTCATTCAATGCCAATAACATCACTCAATAAAATAAAAATAGATGAAGTGACGTGATATTTGCAGAAAGTATCTACGAGTTTCATTAATACAAAACTGTAATGTCACATAATTCACCAATGTATTAGGGGTACATCCTATGAACATTATCCGACTTCTACAGTGCTGGTGCCCTGCTATATTGTAGTAGGACATTGAATTAAATACACTTGTTTCACTTCAGATAAACTCCCAAACACTAGATATCTCACAAGGTATCATCACCAGTGGCGCTTACAATATTTCTAACACTCCCAATAATACAGTTCTCGGAAATTTTTGTAAAGAGAAGTCTTAACTTTCAAACATTTCAGAGTAGAAGTAAAACATTTGCACAGATAATTCGCTAATCATTTTGCGTACAGTTTCATAAATCTTAAACTAATTTATTGCCGCACTTCATTCAATCGTGCTGCTGCCATTTTCAGTTCCAAGCCTGGATAAAGGAGGACGGTGACATCAGTTATTAATATCATGATACAGCATTGCTAACAGAAACACCTTGCCAAGCTGTTCGAGAACTGTAATATAAGTCGAAATAACCAATTGACAAAGGCTTGCAAGACAATGACTTGCAAATTTACTAATACCAGAAAACAACACATCATGTAGTCCGTCAGTTTGAAATGACAGGTACTATAGCTGCTCCAACATTAACCACAATTATTATTCATTAATTCATTAAAGAATTTATATTATTAAATACATATGCACAACTTTGCGACCAATAAAATTCACATAATTATGCCTCATTTGGTTGTCGTCGTTCTTCATATGCATTGCGATATGAACTAAGAACTCAGAGCACACGAGGATATGGTCTACCAATTTTCTGCTATTCGATCATTCAACTTATTTTATACAATTTAGATGCATTTGTTGTTCTTAATGAACTCTAAGCAACATTTAACCTTGTGCAAAGTGCTTCAAAGATGTAAAAAAAATGTTTAAAAATGTGAAAATACGTTAGACTACATAATAGAGTAATAGAATGGCAGGCATGACAGACTGCTACAGTAATGCTCTTCTGCTGACCAAAAAGAAGGACTTCAGGAGCTACATCAAAGCCATACACCTATTCAAGCAATAAAACTCGTTAAAAGTAAAGAAATACAGATAGTTCATAATCCATAATAATCTTCTAATACAGTAACTATTGTAAAAAAATGGTTCAGATCGCTCGCTGGTAAGACTTAAGAGAGATTCTGATTCTTGAAGCAGCCATAAACAAGCGCAAAACTTTTACCAAATATTATTTACACACGATTTTCAGAAAAACAGGTTTTTTGGAAATAGGAAAGAAGTGGTAATAAGTTACGAAGGAACAAACGTCCCACTCAAATAACAAAAGTCAAAACATGATTGAGAAAAAGTCACCTATAAAACAACTTAGAATGTCCATCAAGAAAATAGTTTTTTTAAATTTAATAACAGTCTTTAAGCACACATGTAGAGCAGTATCCTACCCAGAAGCTGAAAAATCATATACTCAGCAATTTACTGTTAAAAAATAATATTCAAATCACCACACACAAACCAACAAAATTTAATCGCACAAGTCATCTCGCTTTAGAACTTGTCACATAATTGAATCCATGTATGACATATTTTTTGACACAAAAGCTTTTCAGCAACACTCAAATAATCTTTATGTAACGTAAGGGATTGAATCTCATTTTGTTAACTGTAAACATGCATGAAGCAGCTTTCTCGTAAAGCACATCTTCAGTACCCAGCTAATTGCTGGAGTTTTCTTATATTCAACCTCAGCTTATCAGACTTTGACATGTCCATGTTCTTAAGCCACAGGACGAGCCTTGAAATTTCTTCAAGGATTTGTCTCGCTTTATGTGTCAACTTCAGTTGCATACTGAGGACTGCAACTCAGAAAATAGCTGCAGAGGCACACACGAATGAACAAAAACCACCTTACAATACCTCTATTTAGCAACATCAGAGGAAAACCGAAACCACCTATTGTTGTTGAAGGCAAAATTGATCAAGGCATAATGTTGATAAGAGCCATCAGAATTTTTCCACTTGGGCCAAACTTCGTACTTTTAAGTATCAATATCTGAACTAATTATCCAGTTACAGCATGAAAAAACTCGTGAATATCAAAATGTCATTCCATCAAAGCAAACCAGTTTCGATTGCAAATATCAACACCGTCTAACAAAAATGGTTGCAGAACATTATGAATTAAGAGATATGAGACAAAAAGAGTTACCCAGATAAAGCATTTGGTAAACAATAAATAAGAAAAACCGAACCGCTACACCACTTGATTTTTTTCTCATTTTTTCTTAGCATCTAGGTGCTCTTGCAAACTTCCCTGTTTTTTTATAACAGTCCTTTCCTTCCACAATCTACGGATCCCTTTTAACCCTTCAACGATGGCCTGCATTGGTTTCCTAGTCACTGATTGTCAAAGGGTCAAAGCCCATTCCACTAAACTGCACAAAACATTGACATTTTTATGGTAAATTTTTGGTTAAAGAAACCTGAGGACAAAAAGTAACAAGAAGCAGACTAGCATAACTGTCATCTATATAACACACAACGAAACATTCTAAACACTTCAACGGCCACCTAACATTACATATTTACGTGGAAATAGAGGATAAATTTCACAACAAAGCAAGCAGGTCTCATTTTTTGCATTGAAATGCATAAAACAGCAATAAGTACACAAAGTTCTAGATTAATCAGCAAAACTCAAATAAACGAAGGCAATTGATCACGGATCATTCAGTACAACTCAACTTTACCACTTGGTTTACACCATACTGATAAAGAAAGAACAAACGTGAGAAAAATTAATAAAGTTGGGACTAAACACCGACTCAGACTTGAAAAACGAGTATTTAGGTAGATGCTAAGATAATAAATACTGTCAGAGAAATAAACAGGAAAAACCTTAGATGTAAAAACATAAAGTAAAAGGTCAAACAAAAATAAGATATGAAACATTCATTGATTAGATTTCACGATTAGTTGATCTACCGTAGGTGGGAAATCCTAAATACATAACTCAGATGTAAAATCCAGGAGGACACACCACCAGTGAGAATAAGTGACCTCTTGCAGTCACCAGAACCTATGAAATCAAACACAAATTCACAGAATCAATCCCTCATTAAAAGCCCAAATCAATGCAAGTCAAAGCAGGTGCAGCAGTGGGGTTAATAGAGTTAAAATGGATGAAGCACAAACACAACTTCAACGATTGGATCACATCTCCATGGCTCAAAAATGAGAGCTAAGAACTCATTGACTAGAACCATATTATTATGTATTATAACTAATACATCTAAATATGAACATATGAAATCTGTGCTAAATATTTTCGATGGCTTCCAGTTCAGCAAAGAATAACTTTCAAATTGGGACTCATAGTTTATAAAACTTTAAATTCTGGTCAACTACAATATGCAAAATAGTCCTTATTCCAAGACTTATAATTACCGAACAAGGTCATTCGATTATAACTCAAAAACAATTCTTGCCGAGCTTTTTCTGGCTACTGGACCTTCTTTTGGGAACTTTCCCCACGTCTATGCACTCTGCTCAATAGCCTGTGGCATTTTGTCTCAATGTAAACTTACCTCTTCCAACCTACTTATCCACCATATATATATACTATCTTTGTGCACTGATTGTCTGGACACATTATGGCTTGACTTTGGTGTGCCGTAATTTAATGCCTAGCGCATTAGAGACCATTGCAACAGAAGAGTTCTACTATTTACAATTACCGGCATAATTGACATGCTCTGAGATGCCTTTATAGATATTAGCAAACAAAATGTATAACATTCAAAAGTCCTAACCTACCTTCACTGCCATGTTAAATCAGTGCACCAGAAGGATCATCCTTAGCTCTGGGCTCATCATCATCTTCTTCCTTTGTCTGGATTTCAATCTTTTCCACGGTCAAGTCAACATTCATTTTGGTGACAGCCAGAATTGCTTCAGACAATGCCTTTCAGCAACAGACAAGCACGTTTTCAATGTACGAATAAAAAAAACACAATTATCCCATACGTATTCTTTTAATGAGATATATTGTCTGCGTTTAGCTCTAAATACCTCCTCGTCTGTGCATTCATTATCAGGGTTAAAAGCAGCAAGACCAATGTTTACAGAACCATGCATGCATTGAAGAAAATTCAGAAAATCAGATTAATGCTCAACAAACAGCAATTAAATAGCCAAACACCATTTAAAATAAATTAAATAAATTTCAAAACACAAACTAAACATTATCCAGGACCCGATACTTCCTGAACGAAATTACACAACTTGACACTGTTCAGCAACAGAAACACACACACACGTGAAGTCAAACTGAGAAAAAAATAACTAAGTAAGCAAAACAGCAAACTACTCAGTGGTACTCACTCTGTCATAGTCGTCACTCAAAGCGTAACCTTCGTCCGCTGTGGCCTGTCGCTTCTCAATGCGAGTCTCAACGACACCATCCCTCTCAGTGCGATGCTAACAAAAGAAACGACGACGACAACGCGATCAAGATTTCAGCAGCAAATCATCGCAGCACAACTTATTGACCAGATTCCAGAATTTAGCCACGTCTCCGAGTTCATGCAGGATATCTTGGAGTTTATCTTGGAGTTGTTTAATTCCCTTCCCAAAGTGCAGCCACAATACTTGCCCCCTCCTACATGGTTTCTCGCCTTGATTATTCCAGCACTCTTTAAAACGGGCTCCCTGCATGATGGATTAGTTGCTTGGATTGGGTACTGCGCACGCCGCACACGTTATTTGCACATTCCAAATGTGAGATGTCCGTCATTGGCTCCCTTTCCCTCAGCGGAATACATACAAACTGTATTTAACTACAATCACTTTCTCTTGTCATTATAGCCACTATCTATCTATACAGCAGACATTAGTATAGTATACTAGTATGTACTATACTATTTCCTAATTTATGCTGAGCAAAACACTGTACACGTAGAGTCGTAGACTATCGCACTAAAAAATATTGAAGAATAATAGCTCAAGCATCTTTTCGTCTGGTTTATTACCAAGAATCGTTAAATAGCATGTACCTCCGTAACGACAGTTCCGTCTGGATGAGTGTAAGTCCTTGTCATCGTTTTGATTGTCGATGTGTCTGATCCATACGGCTGCCAGCCACTGTCTAGTTCTGCGCCGTACCCATGCTGATGCTGCATCAGGCGGTCATCCTGGTACGGAGGCAGCTTATCTCCATAGCCAAACTGCTGTAACACGTCAAAGTTTCTTCACAATAAAACAAATGTTGGATTTTGGATGAAACAGAGTCACTCAATGTTACTTAAGAAGAAAATTTCACGAATGCAGCATCAATCATTCTTATTCAAGCTTCACTATCAACAGCGCAAAGCAAACATTTATGATGTTTGTACACGAAACAAGAAATGCAGTAGGCAGACGACTACCGGACTAGCTGCATTGCGATCCAGAGTTCCCTCTCTCGACACGCTGCCGTTCCAGTCGGAGCCATAGTGCTCATCAGCAGCATGTCTGTCATCAGAAAGTGGTGATGCTCCCTGGAAAATATAAAAATACACCAACGAATTATGACTAAATCAGATATTCAGTTCCCAGTAACAATGGACTACAGCTACAGAGGAACGGAAGAAAATTACACAATATTTAAACAAATCAATGTCAACGTGAATACATAAAATCAGTGGCGGGAGCAGACATAAAAGAAGAGGATCTTACTCCAGTTCAAATAGACGAATACTGTGATGATAAGGTTTGAAAAAGTACAAGCCTCAACATTCTGAGAATTCTGAATAGCAGACAATAAAAATTCAATCGTTACAACAATCATTACAACTGAGGAAGATAAACAGCTTGTCTGCTGCGTTCATTTCTCATTCTAGTTAGCTTTGCGTAGAAGAAGAGTCTCTTGGATTCTGAGTGGCTAAGAAGTGACTAATGTAGGCTCCCAACTTAAATACTTGGTAGGTAACGTTGAGCATAAAACTTGCAATGAAATGCAGAACTTAGAAAACCAGAAAAATGTATTTCAAATGTTATAGTACAACTTTGTCACATAATAATTATATTGCAGCTATCATAATCAAAGCACAATTTCAAAATAATTTATTAATACTTACTCGGCACAAATACTTATCATACATAATAAGTTCAGTCAGTTAAAATGCATTGCAGCACTGCATAGCAAGAAGCAATCAGAGATTGACTTTACCTGCCATGTCTGCTTGCCATATGCATCTGGTCTGCCACTGGTGCCATATGCAGACACTCCAGCGTTCTGCTGCTGCTGCTGCTGTGGCTGACCTCGTGAATCATACGTTCCAGTCTTTGTGTAATTTGCATACGATGAGTCAGATCCATTGGCTGCTGTGAGGAACACACGATCATCCTGTATTCAAGAGCAAAACATTAATTCAGAGCTGTTGATTGGAATAACTGTAAATGGCAATGCACATCAGCACAACTCAAATGCTACATAAAAACCAGAAACATACAGAGGAGTACGAAGCGCAATCATCGGCATCACCTTTTGCAATCTTCTTTATCACAAATGACCATCCGAAAACACATATTGAGCGTAAAAAATATCACGAATAAAAACAGAGCTCTGGTTAATATTGATCACAAACTTTGGTTTATGTACAGGAAACCATCATCATCAAAGAGCATGTACAACTATACATGTATGCATCAAGACACATAATAATGACATATCTATAGTTTGAGGATCACTCAAAAAAATGTTACAGACTAATTTTGATTAGACAACAGACTCAAACAGAGATGCAATTCTAAAGTCTGCAGAATATCATTATATTATAATGAAGAATTTTTTCCTTTATTAAATAGTAATGATTGTACACTAAGCTTTACCATCGCAATTGTTAACTGTAATTAATCACTTTGTGTACTATTATGAATGCATAATTGTATGTTTGATATTCTTGGGATCAATAAACAAGTTCAAGTTCTCACATGATCGACGGTGTAATCTCCTCCGCTTGTTCTTGAACAGCGATCCGCGTCTGATCCGTATCGACCGGTGCCGTCGTAAGCGGGATCGTTGTTCGACATGTCCAGCAGAGGAAGCGACCCTTGACGATGACCTCGAAGGTCAAGCGTTGCCGTGCGCTGCTCGTCCTGTTGATACTGCTCGGAACGCTCGGTGCTGTATCCGGTAATCACTAAATGCAAATGTCACGGTTTTATTAAACCAATAATACTAACAGAATAGATCTAAAAAGGCATAATAAGTATTTGATCAAGTCAAGCACCTTTGCCTTAAATAAGCCATGTAAAGATTTCTGCATACTTTCTGACAAATACATAAAAATTAAGGATCTGGTGGAGTACCGGTAATGCATTTAGAGACTTATTTCGTTTAACCCATAAATTTACATATTCATTATCTTTGATTTTATCAGATATTATTATTTTATCATGGGGCGCACAGTAGTCTAACAGTTAGCATGCTGAACAGTAAGGTGGTAAGTTGGCAGTTCAAATCTCTTCCAGAGCAGAAATTTGTGTCAAGATTTCTGCTCCAGTGCCTGTGTGCCCCCTTGCCAACTCAGAAATGATGAGTACACCAACTGTACACTGTCGGTGTGAAGATAAGATGGTGACGGAGAAGGCTGGCTACCCACAGTCATAAGACGAGGCTAAGAAAGTGAAGTCACTAACACTTCATACCCATGGTTACCCCAGTGGACTGCTCTTCTTCTTCTTTTTTGGGTCTATACTTAATGTTAGCGACCAGTTCTGAGACTCTATAAAAATCCACACAACCTGATCAACTTTGGGAATGTCGAAGATGATACACTCTTTATCTGAAGAAATGCACCAAATCAATCATCAACCATGTCATACGACAACGCTGTCACACACACAGACAAATTTTCCATCCAATCTATTCACAACAGATTATTTACAATAGATTGACAAACCTGTTTCCATGCTCTTCGATCCTATGAATCGCCTTCCAATGACCCGCCTGACGTCCGCTGGTCTATCGCCCTGGCCACCGGCACCCTGCTGTGTCTGGTATTGCGTACGTCCAGAGAAACGATACTTCGGTCCAAACCGGGCAAATAACCCTCGTGGTGGTGGATCCACTTCCCTCAGTCTAAAAAAGATCACTCCATCACGTTAGAAATTACTTCTAAAGTATATCTATTTGTCATCCAACCTTTTAACCATTAGAGTGAGCAAGACTTTACTACAAAATTCTAATAAATAACATGTTTTGCACCTAGAAACAAGATGTAAATCAAATTCACTTAAAGGCAAATGGCAGATATAGATGATATTGTAAGAAAAATGGCAAATGTTTAGCCGCAATACATTGTATAAAAATACGACAAGCACCGAGATACAATCGGTTTTTTTGGTATACAAACAAACTACCTGAAGAATGCATGATGCTCAATGCAGATCTTCCACAGACGTTTCGCCATTTCATAATTAGTCAGTTTGTAATCGACGGTTGTCTCCATCTGCTCAAACTGCAGCAAAGATTCAAAGCGAAAAAACAATAAATCAAATGCTTCAGACATTAATTACTGGATCTGTGCAACAGGAATAGCTCAGGAAATTACTTTAACTCTACGTTACCAGTGGAACATATCAGACATCAAGCGTAGATTATGAGAGCGATACCATAGTCCTTATGAGGAACACTTGAAAAGTTAATTGAGGATCAAACTCTAAAATGTCAGGAAAGATTGAAAATGTTCACAATTATCTTGGGATGCACAGAATGGACATTTTTACGAGTACATTGTAAGTAGCAGTAACTGACGACAACATGTAAACATTGCATACAAGTCACATCACAAACCACAACAAACTCAAAGTTTTGGTCATGACAAATCAGTCCTTTAGGGAGAATTGCTCACTATGGAAAAACATACACATGGTAAGAATACATCTTATAAAATTTCACAAAGCAACAAGCTAAGTCTGAAGCATTTTCCATTGCTCCTTGTATATCAGATCAGGCATACACAAAAAACACTTTAACGAAAAGCTTTGGTTGCCCATACATTTTAGCACATGTTCATCATGTACCATAGTGCACGCTCATTAAAGTGTAAAAGAATTTATCTAAGCAGTGCTAAATAAATATCTCATGACATAAAATGGCACTGTCCATCAAAGACCATAATAAAACGATTTGATTAAAGTAGACTGAATCAGCTGGAAATCTTATAATCACCTCGCCTGGCCGCAGTTTGATCGTGAAGATGTTGCGCTTGTAGGATATCTTGAGGATCTTTGGCCAAGTGAAGCGATTGATTCGCAGTCTTTCCTTGTAGATCAATAACCCAACGGCACAAACACCCACTTGAACATTCGTGCCTTCATCGTCCTATCATCAACAACACAACACAGACCAAAGCTATGCAAATTTTGAAACCCTTAATAAATTGTCATAAAACACATTTGAATCTAATGTTATGAGGAATATTACAGTAATGTGAAAATGCTAATCTTTATATAAAAGCAAGAATCTACAGGTGTCTTGTTCAAGTAGACCTCTGTGATTCTTTTCAGTTCCAGGGCTGTACAGGGTGGTACAATAAATCCAGAACCTCCGTCACAACACGACATATCTTGCGTTTATATTCAGTGGGAGTGAGGGTGCCAGTGGGAATGAAGGCATTAGAGACTAGTTAACTCCTTGAAATCTAAACCTGCATTTATTGACTAATTATCAAAACACATTGTTGCACATTGTTGTAATGGGTTGCTAACTGTCACGATTACACACAACCATTATAAACAATACTAATGTAAACTGTTGTGATTAATAAACAAAGACTAAAGTTGTATCACCTTTGCTTGATAAAGATGAACACCATACAAAGACAGCTTGCTGGCATTGTCAAGGTAATTGGCCTCAGCTTCAGAAGGCAACTGGCCCCTGTAACCACACATGATTGTCTAGTTACATTTTCTACAACTCAACAGTAGTTTTTATTCAAGAAATAAAACACTAAGCATGAAACCTTCACTGGTTGGATGGATCACGAATTTAACAACAGCTTACGACAACGAAGGCCGTTACTGTCAGTAGAAACTATTTTGGCATATTACAGCTCAAAACTTTTTCACAGGTTCCATTCCACCTTAAGTTTTTAAGCAGACATTACAAACATAACATGTATATGCTTTTTACGATCTTTACAATGCTGTTGACCAGGAGCTTGAATACTTGTGTTTTAATTAGGTTGACCTAACTATAACTGATTACATCAGTGCCTACTTGTGTGTTCGGTGCAGCTCTGCAATTTTTTCCAGCAGCTCCTGAGCCTGGTTAGGCGCAAAGCTGACATCTTTGAGGTACTGGAAGCCAGTTCCATGTTCAGCAGGGTCATAGTCTCCCAACTGAGACTGAATGGCATATGAACCGAGCAAAGCGTGTGTGACAAATGAACACGGTAGTCTGAAATTCCAACAAACCAAGGTATTAACATCTATAGATAAAGCATACACTCAATTATAACAATTGGTTAAAGTTATTTTATTCACTAACTTAGATGACTGAAACTGAAGTTCTGACAGCACAACATGGCCACCTAATGCCTCGATCCATGAAAACAGTTCATAAAGCTTTTCAGCAAAATTAAGCGAAGCTTACTCAGAAAGTTCTTCCTTTTATGTGAATAGCTAAGATACACTAATATTTTGCAGATGTGTTCAAAAATAAATAGCTTTCTCTTGATGAAGCAGATCTGTAAAAGCTGCAAAAGACATTTTCTTGAATATGTACCAATATTGAATGAATGAACAAACGAATGAATAACAATGAGAATAACATACCAGACATCAATACTTGAAACAGAATCGTCATTGTCTCTAACAAATGATCAGTAATCTGCAATCATGCAGAGTCATAATAATTTAAATACCACTGAAATCAGGATCATAAAAGTGCCATTACTGCTTTCTTAGTAGTGCTAATATCTTAAAATGACACATTGATATAAAATAATTATTACAAAAACCTACCTTCCAGATAAAATATCAGTGCGCACTTGAAGGAACAGTTGGTACCTGAAATATGCAATGAATCCCATTTATAACATGATATATACATCCAGGATTTTTTTGGACTTTGACAAAACTTTTTGTCAAAAAGAATAACAATGATGACAAGCAATGACAGTTTACTCAAAAGGAATAAAAAATCAACGGTTTTTGAATTAAATAAAATAAATTTTTAATGACATTTCTGTGGTCTCCACCCAAATTCAAGATTTCAAAAGACAGTGTAGGTTAAAACCAAAAGTAAAGTGCATTGAATGTGTAGGTCATCCAGATATCTCTCAGTAGGATGCAGCAATACATCAAAATAATTCACTTGCCTTGTTCCCTCTTCTTGCAACACAAATGGATCCGGAGGGTAGAATTTTATAACGAACGAAAACACCCAATTGTCATCTAAAACCACAGACAATGGTACTATAAACAATGGCTTATGCTTACCTTAAAGCAAAATCCTTTCTTGTAAAAAGCAAAGATTAAAAGGACAACCAGCAGTAAAAATATATTTTTAGTGCCATTTTGTTCAACTTTTCTTCTGTGTCACATCTAAGTGACCAAGAAAAACTTGGAATAATCTGCTGTACTGATCAAGAGAAAAGTCTCTAGAGTAAAGTGAGGCATAAAAAGTACATAAAGCCAAATGATGCCATTAAGCATAAGATAAAACGTGTCTCACTTACACAAGCATAACAATAACAAATCAAATTCCTTAGTTTTAGATGTTGTTTCCTAACACATAAACACTCATCAAATGTTGTCCTCATTGCAAAAGTATTTCTGTGTTGCTCTACAATAACCTCTTTCAATTCAATGAAGCATGGCAATTGTTATCAATTGCCCCTCAAGCCTTCCATTTTCAGTCTAGATAACCTGCTTAGTATACAAATGATCCTGGCACCAACAGCCTAAAGGACATCTCGAATTACAATTTCCCAAAGATACAGGCTACTTCGGATAGAACAATTTAAATGGAAAATTAATGATAACATTAAATATATTATAAATGTACATTTTGATTGAACTCACTTGTAACCTGTTTGTTTATGCGTTTCTCTGCATTCAGCCAAATCTATGCAAAACATAACATATAATTATAATTACCACTGCAAGTTGTGATGGTAGAAATGTGTCCTACTGTTGAATAGCTCCAATGTAGATGGCATTCATATATTTAATAGATTCGTCAAACTCATGATTCTTAGAAGTGCACTGAAACACATGGACGGTTCTGTAACCTTTATCACTCCATATCATAACCAAGCTTCAAGTGTATAGTTGCAAATTGTTCCTGATGGATAAATGATTAAGCACTGGAAAAAATACACTACTGCACGCAGTCAGTCACATCAGAAGTCAAAAGATAAGATAAAACATGATGCCATGAATGGGGAGAATATGATTTACTGTTCATGGCAGAACAGAGGAAACACCACAAACTCTGCCTATCTCATTGGGTCACTTGTACTAGTAACTCTTCTGAAAGACTTTAATTTGCTGAGAAAAGTGCTTTAAAACTGGTCAAATACAAAACAATAAAACACATTACCATTTACCAAGCATTTTAAATGCAAACATTCATCAAAATCTCACCCAGTATCATGCAAAATCACGACACAAATACCTACTTTGTTATTTTTGACGTCTTTAAATGTGAAACCAAAATAGTCTTTTTCAATTATTCCAACTCGCTGGCAAACAAGATCCAACAGATTCTGGCCTTTCAACTGTTTCTGCAAAAACCAAAATAAAACAACTTTTGCAGCAGGTTACAAGTTAAAATAAGCTTTTCCACCACATATTTATCATGAATACTCTTTCCAGTCTTAATTGTTTCTAAACATTCTGGAACCTTGTAAAAGGAATGTGCTACTACTGATCATACATTACAGTGTCATGACTGTAGTATTTTCAAAGGATGCACAATAATGCATTTTGGAGTTTGAGATCGTTAAATAAGGAGCCCTGTGACATCCGCAGCAGACAGCTCATCTCACAGTGAAATCCTCAGTCAACCCCTTACTCCAAGACCATTCAAATTTATTTTCGCAGATTCCAAAACCAAATTGCAACGCCCTACATACAGTATTCAATCGCTACAGCTAAATTCGTAAATTTTTAAAACTTGTTCAATTTGACAAGACTAATGGCAAAAACATAAGCCAAGTTATTTCATGACAAAATGTAATATTTGCTACAGACCACCTAAGTTCAAACAAGCCAGGCAAAACTAATAGTCTAAGGAAACTTACGTCAATGTCAACGTCATAGTCTGTACCATCCAGCAACAGAACTTTACAAAGAACCATCTTGGTGTGCCTTTTCAACAGTAAAGCTTTACTGGCATTAAATGCAACACTATTCTGTAAAATAAAACTCATGTACATAAGCAACAAACATTTATAATGTTTATCTTACAAGCGCATGCATTGATATCAAGCCATTCATGTGAAATGCTACTTACAACAGCATAGAAAGTAGAAACCTACAATAACTTGTTCACCTCATCGGCTTAAACATCAATAAGCCAACGAGCCTCAAATCCTATCCCACTAACTCCAGCATTAGGCTTAAAGTGATTTGAATCACCCAAATTTGTTTTGTTACTTTACTCACATGTAGATCAGGTTTACCAAATATGTCAGAATTTCATTTAAGCAGCTTTTGTTATTTGGTAAGTCTCCTCAAACCACAGTAATGTAAACCTCCAATAAGTTCTCAGTGCCCCCTAAAAGCCACGTTGACCAGAGAGACCTTATTCACCAGCGCAATATCAAATCAAGTCTGCAGTAGAATGGAAGGTAGTCGGGAAGTCTAGATGGGCCACTGAATAACTGAGATAACTTTACGCCAATTGATTAAACACAGTTTTTATCCAAAATATATACTAGAGGACAAAGAGCTGCAACATTGCATTCTTCGTTGCTGGCCAACCTGTGTCTTGGCCAAGCAAAATCTTACACTCTTGCACTGACTTACAAATTATACTAGGTATACTATAATACAAATTGCCAACCATAATAATAATCGTAAATTTATTTAGATTAATTTGATATATTGATAAAATTGGTAGGCCTATATTTACATATTCTGCAGTAATTTACTACACTGGTATAAAATTCTAGTAGAGAACTGCTTAAAAAACCACCCAATAATCCAAATGATGAGATCGTCAGGAGCATAAATAATAATAATAGGTCTTATTATTATGTAGAAACAGACAGACCACGGAATGAAACGCGACAGAAGCTAGTGCGACGGCGCATGTAGTAGAGCTAGTCAATTTGGCACCAGTCTTTGAATTATAGCCTACAGTAAGCGATTATGCGTCATAGCACATAACTAGTCTGAAATACATGCCGCGACTGATATCCACATGCATATCGCTATAAAATATAAATTCTCCCAATTCACACAACAGTGCAAAAATTAATGTATTATAAAAATTCTCACGCTAAATCGCTTCAAATCTTTTAATCCAGACTTCTTTGACGGTTCACCAGCTGGCGCTAACGCTACAGCATGATGGCTACAGCATAGATAATAATATTGAAGCCGAAGAATATTGACTCAGCATCAATGACTCAGTCTTCTCATCACATAAATCAACTAATCTTTTAAAACGATCGCTAATCCTTATAATACAATATCATTAGCGTTTACGTAAAGTAGGATTAAGCGTATACATGTAGCGATGCTCTGCAAATTATTGTTTCCCGATAAACCAAAATTAATCAGCCAAGCTTATCGGTTAATACGACTTAATGACCGGATTGAAGCAATGACTAATGTTCGTGACCTATATTATTAGCTCACGTCCGTCGCTCTTATCAATAACGCTTTTATCCCGACGTTCTACTTTCATCCAGACGAACGCTACAGCACTGCTGGTCACTAGCCTACAGCCAAAGAGCAATTGGCAGCAGCTCATCTGTTGCTTTACAAGTGAATTCATATAGCTAATGTTGCCAAAAATCGTTGTATGCAGACTATAGGCCTAATTATTATGTCTGCGCAGCTTATATATATACCATATATATATATACATATATGCGGCATGCGTTGAATTAATGTGTCTCGGTGGAATATTTACCGTGCAGGCAGAACATAGATTCATGAGTAGGCTAAGCCAAGGCTACTCTGCAATAATATAATGCTCACAGCGCAGCAGTGAAATGGGACAAGAGGTCAGCGGTGGAGAAAGTGCCGATGAGTTCATTGAGGTGCTAATTGGTGGGTTTATTTGAAAGCAAAAGGCCTGTAGGTTTAGCAAAAAAGTGAGGCAGGCCTAATTCTGCAATCATTGATTTCACTTTGGTAGGCAATGCTGTTTGATAGTAACTTGACATTTCATATCAAACGGTTTATTGTAACCAATATGGTTAATTTATTCACGCTTTACCAGGGCCGGATTAAGCAATGTCGGGGCCCTGTTCGGGAATTTTTGTGGGGGCCCTGTTCGGAATTTTTTTGCGGAAATTTTTTCTACTTTTTCAGGAAAATCATACCATTTCATCCTCCAAAAAAGTTGATGACCTTTTTTTAGTCATTCGCCGAAATATTTTGGAAAATCATACCATTTCATCCGCCAAAAAAAGTTGATGACTTTTTTTAGTCATCCGCCGAAATTTTTGGGAAAATCATACCATTTCATCTGCCAAAAAAGTTGATGACCTTTTTTTTAGTCATCCGAAATTTCTGGGAAAATAGTCGTGTGGCCAAAATTTGCTCAAATTTTTTTACACATTTGTGGGGCCCCTAAAGTGTGGGGCCCCTGTTCCGCCGAACATGTTGAACATGCCTTAATCCGGCCCTGCGCTTTACCACTCAAAAGAGCTGTTACAGCTCCCATTCCCTGTCTCCGTTTCGGCATGACCTCTACCCCCGTACATAGGTCTACCACATTAGCTGTAGGCACAGAATGCTGTAGCAGGCGCGGATCCAGAGGGGGGCGGAGCCGGCGTACGCCCCCCTAAACCTCAGCAAATGTTCTCAAACTAAACTGACCTAAAACTAATATAATTGCAATTTGGGAATAGGATGTTTGAAGTAGCTGGACCGGCAGAATGGAGCTCTCTTACTGGAGCTCTCTTACCTACTTACCTGAGTTGCTAGCAGACGTTGCCTACGTGACCAATGACTTTTACCGTTACATCCAAGGACAATTTATACATCCTTGCCGTTACATCATTCACAAAGTTCATGTACAGGCAAAATTTACGTAAATAGAAATTGGTCAATTCAAAAATATGTCGAGTGGTCCGCCGTCAAAACGGCTTAAACAAGCAGTTTTATCATTCGCGAATAAGCCGACTGTCATTGGTAAGACATAAGCCTATCTTAATTAGGCCTAAATCTCAAAGATGGCATATGATTATCATTATAATTTTGAAATTCGTCGTGCTGATTAGGCCTATAGCCGCCGAAAGCGTTCAGCTGCCGATATTATGGACAAATGCAAATCAAGGATATAGGCCTAGAACTGCAATTTCAGCAGGTCGGGTCGTGGGAGCTCTTCAGCAGAAATTAAATGTATCAAAGATTAGGCTACTCATATAATCATTCTCTTAACGCTCAGGGGCGTGCGGTCCATGGATGAGGAGCATCCCTTGCTTATTGAATCTATTTTTATACAAATTCTAGTGTATTCAATTTCTATCATTAGGCCTACTATGTTAATTAACGTATGATAAATTGGCATCGACTATATTATTTTTACATACATAGTTACATACATACATATAACCATACATACATACATACATACAACCATACATACATACATACATACATACATACATACATACATACATACATACATACATACATACATACATACAGACATACATACATACATACATATATACATACATATATACATACATGCATACTACACAGTGAGGCATAAAAAACAAAGCCTCTAGAAAAATTGTTATAATTGTAACAATATTCAAACAATGTCAATGAAATTCAGGAAATTTATAGCCAAATAGCAGGCAATGTAAACGGAATTTCAGTTTGTACTCAAACTGTCCGCCTTTAGCTTCTACGCATGCGCGAAGTCGCTAGCGCCATTCACGCACCGCCGAGTCAATAATTCGCTGGTCAAGATAGTTCCAAGCTTGCATAATTCCCTTACGAAGATCTTCAACATCACGGACTGTGGTTTTGTACACCATTTCCTGCTTCTCGTAGCAATACTCAAAATGATGGTCTGTATGTAGCAGTTGGAACTCGAAAGAGATATATTGCAGCCGACCGCCTTTTACGCACACGTCCGACGTTTAGCAAATCCCAAATGGTATCAGTCGGTGCTTCTTCTCTGGGGCGCACCGCGCACGTCAATTCACTTTGCTAAACCGGGGGTTACAATCAACGGCCAACACTACAGAGATGTTTTTACTCATGGAAGGCCTTCTACCTGAAATTCGAGAACTCTGAATTTTACATTTTCCAGCAAGGTGGTACTCTATAGCGTACACCGTACAAATGTATGTGTGTGGGCTTATATAGGCATATAAGCCCACACACATAATGTATGTATGTATGTATGTATGTATGTATGTATGTATGTATGTATGTATGTATGCATGTATGCATGTATGCATGTATGTATGTAGTATTTACGCCCCCCCTAACCAGAAATCCTGGATCCGCCCCTGTGTAGGTCTATAATATTGCTATCGTCACTCGTCAGTAGAGGACTGAAGGTTAAAACTCTGGCTTCTAACAGATCCGATTAGCTTATGATCAGCTGAAATATAAGTCCAAGCAATTTCTCGCCCCTCCGCAAATAGATTGAGCTGAAACTATTTTGGCTATCAACAATTAATCTGTCAATAATTTGTCATTGCTGTTTCACATCGACACAGCCAGGTCGGCGCCGGTGCCACTAAACAGGAGCAGCATCCAACGCACCTCTCCTGCTGCAGCAGCCGACTGACATGCGAGTGTTGGACGATCTACAGCACAATTAAGCCCATCATGCAACAGAGGAGACTGCACAACGATGAGAGGTGCTGGTCGTCAGTAAGCCTAACTGCTGTTGTTTACGATTGAAGACCGATATAGCTCCAGGCTCGAGCCATCATCCATGCAGTATGGAATTGTTGATTCAATTAACTGTTGCATCCAGTGGTCATCGTATGAATGTGTAGGTGTGTGTGTGGCCAACTAAAAGATCATGATGCAACCGCGGTTACAGGGAGGATACACATTACACAGTGATAATAAAATTAATAATGACTGTGTAATGTGATCACAGAAGAGAGCAAAACGAGGCGGTTCGTTGCAAGTGTGGAAGATTAAGACTGGTCAGAGCCACAGCGCAGAACAATCATTAGTCACACAGAAATTTCTTTAATTTCTCTGATGCAATGGAAGCATTTTAAGTTGTCATCTTAAAAATTGCTCTGTTTCAGTGCTCGTAACAGCTATAGCTGTCTACGACATTGTGTAATATTAAATAATATCACGATATATTATGAGTCTGTGCAATACAATAATTTAAACATCGAAAAATTATTATAATTTTGTTAAATTTTGCTATTTGGAAAAGATAATTTATGTCATTTTAGTCATACAAAAATAGTATTTTTTCAAACATTAACAGTAAATCATATGCTTTATAATAATAATATGATAGTATCATAATTACATTATAATAGTAAATAATAAAACTACTATAATCATATATTAAATAATATCATGGTATATTATAACAGCAACTAAAAACTGGGATTTGGTCAAATTCCGGGGCGGAACTCATCTGGAGATGCCTAGATTAAACACTGCACACTATTATAAATTATACTACACTTCAGCTGTCTATTAAGTCACAAATTGCATCATTAAATTACCTGTTTCGACAAGATGTTTTGTTTATTTGAAACTGCTTATGAAAGCAAGACGAACAATAAGATTCATACTATTATTTTGTAAAGGAAACACAATTGTCCACTTAATGACAAATGACTATTTTTCCTGAAGTTAATGAAAATTAATCACAAGCCATGTAATCCAAAACCAATCATCATTTACCAGGCATAATTATACATACAACTAAAACAAATCTTATTATGGTCACTGAGGCGCTAGGACAAAAACAAATTTCTCCAAAAACAACGTGAATTGAGTATCAGTTAAAACAATAGCATTCTGATCATACAAACAGAATTTGTAAATTTAAATAAAACGGACAGGACATTTAATTTAAATACAGTTCTTCAAATCTTAGACAAACAAAATATTTTAGGAGACCATAAGTTTAAATTCTGAACAGAGGTCTCAAAGGCTGTTAAGTGTTTATCGGACCTAAGAAATCTAGTCAGAGCAAAGTTACTAAGACTGGAAACTAAATGGCTGTTCCCTCTGCGAACCTGACTGCCATGGAAATCATAGGTTTAAAGCAGTGTGTCAACACATGCACTTGCAAATGATTGTACATAACTTAAGCTTGCACTTCTTTCTTTATAAATTTCTTGTAGCCTAGGACAACCAATGGTGTGGCACCTATTCAAACAGATCCATAGCAGTTCCAGTTGATCGATTCAATTTTAAAATAAGCAAGGTCGAAGATAAACGGTGCTACAGAAAAACATGTACAAAGTACCTTTTCGGAGGCTATAAGTTGAAATTGTAACAATAACCAGGGAAGTGCTCTGCTAGAATACCACATGTGCAATGATTAAAAAAGTTCAGAGATGTTAATAGATGTTTGAAATGGCTGATTGGTTTACAAATACCATTACAATTTAACATCAACTGCCGAAACATCACTTGCTTAAAAGATCTTCACATGAAATAATGCATTATATAAATCTTTACAGATGTTGATGAAGTCTAGCAGACACCTGGAATGGTTTAAAGAATTATGATTAATGGCAACAACTACATTGCACTGATCAACTTCCAACTAGAAGATGAAATTGTCAAAAAGACGTCATAATAACGTCACTTCATTATTGCCTCTATGTATTATCTGTCGTTACCTAATGTAACTTGTGTAGAATTATATTAACTTGAAAAATCTGTGAAATTATGCACCACCATAATATACCACTTGTGGTTACTGAAATTTGGGTCTTCTGAAATATAATTGGGCATTCATAATAGCATGATAGTTTGTCCATTTTCACAATTAATGTACATGTCACATGTAAATGTCATGCTATAGTGTTTGCTAGAGACAGCGGGAAAATAGAATCAGAATCTGCCCTTCAAAGTTTATAAATTTTAACTTAGTTGCTGAATAAGTTGACACGACTCAAATTTAATATAATAGCAACACTCATGTATCACACATTGCAAACAAAACCACCAAAACTTAACAAGGCAATGTATTCACATAAACGATTTTCTAAAATAACGACAATGAAATAGCGACTCATGCGATCCCAGCCACATTTGTGTTCATTGCAACCTTTTTTTTTATTAGATACATGATTTGAAAACATTAACATATATTTTTCTACCAAATTACTGCAATGATTGGTACATCCAAGTAATCTTGTAGGACAAATAAAGAATTCTAAATCCTTTGAATACCACAAAAGGATTTCAATTTTGAAAAGTTTTGAAGTTCTTAAAGTAGTAGGTGTACGCGTCACTTTGAGAGGTCTGCTGTAAGGAACATACAGAGACTTCATCAAAGAAGCTTACAGGACGACACTTGTTTATGTATGTATGCTCCCAGGTTTTGAAACATAATTTTCCAGTGAGGTTATTGTCAGATGATAACATGAAATGCAGGTCAGTTTATGTGATCTATAGCAATAAAAATTATGATTAAAGAACAGGAACATCAATGCAGCCTGTGTCGCATAAAACAATGGATTGCCTTGAACAATATCATACGGTTAAAAAAATTATCATGTATAGATTGACATTCAGTATACATGCACGTGTGCCAAGCAATGCTAGACGTACATTTTCACATGATTAGAGAAAGAAAGCAGTTTTGACAACTTCCACGAAGGGTACGGTAACTTTTCCACAAAATGTTCAGCCCACACAAGAGATTACAATCATTTGGCCTCAAAACTGTTTAACCCTTTAATGCCGAGATGGTAGTAAATGGTATGGGAAATCCTATACCCTCCGGCATTAAAGGGTTAAAATGCCAGTGATAGCATTAGCACACATTGCAAAAACAACAGTTCAATTATTATTATTGCTTGTGAGATAGGCTTTAACTGCTTCTCCATCATCCCTGTGTTATTGAGATCAATTACTTTATTTCATCATCTTTCCAGTAACATATATGTGTTGTGGCTTTTAAAACAAATCCACTGATGTGGATAGAGTCAGGTGCTTACGACAAATGGTTCGATTTTCCAGCAGGGTCATTCAATTTCATAGCATGTAGAAATTTTTTAAAAAATTATCGTGTTGAGCTGACTTTTCACAATAAGAAATTCCATTGATTAATGTTATTGGTACAGTACATGTCGATATCTTCAACTTGTAGATGTGGCACAAATGCTCTGGTGCACCTTTGCTATATTATTGCAATTCATATATGCTTAAAAACCCTATGTAAAAGACTAATATTAAAATTAAAGAAAACTCCAAATGGACAACTGGTATGCACAGATCAGCTGGCTGGCTGCTAGGCATAGGATTACACCTAAAAATCAACCCCCCAGCTACATGTCTTTACAAAGCCGTGATGGAAACTTCTATGGTTTGTAATTACTGCATTTGCAATGTCAATTCTGAAATTCTTGTAACCAAACAATGAAAAGATTAAGGAGCTCTCCTGACAGTTTGAGCCTGTACACCACAAGGACACGCAATGCTCATTTGAGTTTACCAAGCAGAGTTTTTCTGGTTGCTTCTATGAAAACTCATCAGAAATTTAAAAAATCAACTAATGACCTAACTCAGCACACAAAATTAAATGCTAATTATGATGAATGTGTGAACACAAACAAACAGAAAGCCACGTATTTACAAAAAACGACCAGTATTAAGATATTTAGGTTTATTGTAATTTCGTACATAATTATAAAGATAGAAACAAAATCATGACACACAAGAGCAAAAATTCAAACCATCTGGTATATCTATAAATATATAGACAGGGTGCAGTCATCCAATTGTTCATGCACACTATGACAGATATTTTAGCATCACAACTGGCAACATTATTTTGATAATTAGTTAAATACTAATAGTTATTTACACCGATTATCATTCTTAAATAACATGTTTTGGTAAATATATATATATGTGCGATTATGTGTATGTCGGTATATATAATACCAGTTTTAAGTTTTATATATAACACACGTATGAAAGTACACACAGGAGATGCATAATGTTGGAACCAAGGGATGGTCACAAGGAGGCAAAGCAACTTATGGACAAAACACAAAACTAAACAACAGCACAAACAGACAATACAGAGAATGGAGTCTCATTCTTTTACAGACAATGTTGTTCCATCTTAACAGCCGCCACCTTGTGATTCATCTGCAAAAAACCCAACAGCATACAATATTATCAAGATTGGATAAGCAAATTCAATAATCAGTTCTAAAATCCAATTAAAAGGACAGTTTTTTCAAAGGCAGCTGCATTTAGCATACACCATCACATTCTTTTAGCTGTGGCTGGAAGCTTCTCTGTGCAGTTCAATCGAATAGGTGCTATGTAAATTCTTGAAATGAATGAATGAATGCATGAAAAGTCTGTTTTAACGATTTCATCTTTCATGTTTTTATGACTGTATTTTTTCACAGAATCACAGTTCAACACCATTACTTTATTATTACATTACATTATTATTACATTACATTATTATTACATTACATTATTATTACATTATTAGTACATTACATTATTATCACATTACATTATTATCACATTACATTATTGCATACCTAGCTTCAATATCTTATAGCAGAAAAATAGCAACTCATTAGACAATGATCACTCAGCACACTCAACTTTTCTACCAAAGACTGGAGAAATGAACTTGACATCTCAAGATACCTAAGACCATTTTACCTGCAGCAGAAAACAGGAGAAAGCTGTTAACGCACAATAACCCAGATAAAACTTCTCACCTTTAAACAGGTCACAGGCATTATATATATAATATATATATATATATGTATATATATAAATTATATATATATATAATTTTATATATACACATTTAATAAGAACACTGAAAGTGCCAGTAAGCATCATCACCTGGATTTGGAGGACTCGGGCTGTCCGGCTGCGAAGACGACGTCGACTGGGTTCGCATCTGCGATCGCAACTGTTCGACGAGCTCTGGATTCGACTGCTGCATCTGCTGAGCCAACTGCTGTCCACTGCATCAGAACATTCACCATTCAACCATAACACTTGGAAATATTCATCAATGCCAAAAGCAGCAAACCTCTTTCATCTATTTATCTATCTTTTATCTATCTACACACACATAGGCAGGAATTTTGAAAATTATTACTGACTCCATTTTGTAACCTCATAGATTTGCCACTGCTCAAGTTGTTCTTTGCTAAACCAATCTCCACTCTTTCCATGTTTGTTTCCCTTATATTTCGTGCAGACTAATTAACCGATCTATCTGTCATCCTCTCTTTTCTATTGACTTCAGAGTTATACATTTGTGTTCAGGTAAAACAGAGTAAATTTGATCATCTTGCGTTCCTCCAATCATCTGATTTTGCATTGCTTTATCACAACAGCCTCTTGTGCAATACGTGACATTCAACTCTGACCTTGATGACCTTCAACCCTTCAGAATTTGTTTCAGTGACTCACAGTACGTGTTCTGTGAACAGATTCAGTAGTCAATAAACGAAAATTTCGTATAATTTAAAGTAATGAAGGAACACAACTTACACTTGAAGCAGACTCGACATGGAAGTTGGTCCTAGAGATGGACCAGTTGCACCAGCCATCATGTTCGCCATCCTATCATCAAATTAAACAGATCAAATAGTTAAATCATTGAATTAAAAACATAAACAATTCAGATTCAACATGGTCGAGTATGTACTATGCAATGCAAATACATATCAAATAAGTGATAACAACACCCTACATTTAGTTTAGTAAATTTGACCATTGTCTTGGTTTTTTTGTTATATTTATTCGCAATCAATATCTTCTGCTGCTGTCATATACCCTGTCTGTAAGTTCTTGTAGTTAGCGAGGCGACTCTGCAACCAGATCGATATCGTCAGCAAATCTTAGATTGTAAAGTACCTGTCCATGTGTTACCATGAAATAAATATATCATACAATCCATTAAACTAATAAAAAAAATTTAAACAGAGCTATGATGCATGCAATTGATAGAAATTGACAAATCCGGCCATTTACTTCGTAGATGTCTAAAAACTGAGATTGATTGAGTACAATAATAATTTAGTACACACTACATACGGTATGAAGATAGACAGAGCCCTTGATTATAATTTACGTACATAGACTGCATCTGCGGATTAGATAACATCGACGTTGCCTGCAAGAACAAATGAAAACATCACAGAACTAGTATTAAAGTATTAAAGCAATTTCATGCACGCAAAATTCTCTCACGTCTTTTTATTGGCCTTTCTACACCTGTCTGAGCTAAATTTGCAAAAGTAGTCAAAACTGCTTTTATACATAGGAATATGTCTGTCGTTAATCAAATTCAACTATTTCTACAGTGCTGCAATAATCAATTAATCATAATGTCTAGGTCAATCAATGGGCAACTCAAGTAAACTTAAACTAAATCCATTGAAGAATGAAGTTTGAAATCCAAAAAATCAAAGAAACCAAAAGCCAGAACAACTTGGAGGATATGAAGTATGCACATTTAAGGAGATTCAGTGTTACATTTAGACCTGAATGACATCAGAGAATTGACTGAATGAATGGCAAAAAAACAATTTCTACAGCGCCATAACACAACACATGCTGTTAAAAGAATGCCTCAACACTTGAGTTCAACACTTATTATAATTGTTTACATGAAATTATGGACAACAATGAAATCTTGAAAGAGAGTAATTAAGCAAGTCTAACCATATTCATCAGCGCTGGATTATTCAGCACAGAAGAGAAGTCGAGACCACCAAGACCTAATTCACCCATTCCTCTGGTGGCTGAATTCACCTGCGAAGCAACAAAAACAACAAGTCTTCAGTTAAATAACTTGAAAATGGAGCTCACAACCAAAGTACAGTAACAAACTAAAGGCCTAAAAAAAATGTTGTGTTTCCGGTAACAGAGCTAAAAAAAATTGGGTAGGTAGGTCGGAAAATATTTTTATTTTGGTAAAATATTTTTATGCAGTGACTATCCGAAAAAGTATACCCCACTAGTCTTTTTTGCACGCTGAAACAAAGTACGTGTTCTAAGCAAGTATAAACTGCCTATTTCCCCGACTGTCTGCACCTAAAACTGCTCTAGAAACAGGCCTATTAATTTCATTTTGTTGACGTCTCTTATGTTATGTCAATACAAATGTTTAAAAAAAATATTTGTAAAAAAAATTTAAATTTTTTTGGGGGGAAATTTTTTTTTTTTAAATAAAATTTTTTAAAAAAAATATTTGAGTCGCGGCCGTAAAAATGGGTCGGTCGGGTTACCGGAAACACAACAATTTTTTTTCTACGCCTTAAATGTAACAGCCGATGCAATGTGTGCATCAGCATAATGGCTCTAGACAAATATCTGATTTTTCACTGGCTAATTAATGCTTTGAGCTCCAGCTCATTGTAATTCCAGAAATCAACAATATAGCAGACTGGCCCAAAGTTCCTTGACTGGATCTACAACAAATTTAAAGAATGCTAACCAAGTTCTAATTGGTCATATATTGATGAAGATGACGTTGTCCAGATCTATTAACCAACTGGTGCCATTCTTAGAATGCCTATCAACTCTAGACTTATTTCAGATAAATTTGGTGCAATCAGAGCTTAACACGTTGACCGCGAGGGACGTGTTAACACGTCCCAAATTGAGTCATTTAACACAGCAAATAAGCGGCCAACGTGTTAAAAGCTGGAAAGAACCTCTACAACAGTCAAAGTTACCAGACAACCAAATTATATTTAGACTGTAAATGCTTACAGATTCATCCTGAAGAGTTTGTTCAGATCGTATCAGATTGTCCCGGTAGCCTTCGTTCACTGGGTCAATCTCAAGGGCTTTCTTGAAGCATATATGAGCTTCTGTCTGTTGACCAAGGGCAGTATGTGCCAAACTGCATAGTCAAACACACACATTAAGTACAGTTCCTTAAAGCAGTTCTATTACTCAAATTGTGCATTAGTAAACTCACAATTTAATCAATTTCAATTTCTGTCCTGACAAGTATTGAGTGTGGTTCAGCATAATCATACAGTTGACTTCACGCAGGATATAAAGCACAATTGCATATAAAATAGATGCAGAAAATGTAAATATTATTATAATCCAACACTTCCATTTCCTTGTTCATTCCGTAAAATCATCCTTCTTGAATTGCGTCATGGACATTGTATCTTACCCCTTTCTGGCATATGCTTTGCAGTATCTTGAATCCAGCTCCAAAGCTTTCCTGCAGTCAAAAATCGACTTCTCATGCTCACCCGTCTTCCCATATGCAGCTGCTCTAAACCAAAATAACACAACACACATACAACAGACCGCTAAACCAGAATAATAAATTAAAACGAATCCTTATTATTACGCTTCGTAACAATTAATTGAAGTTTCCATATGTTTGTTTAATTACATTTCAACTCAATCCCTAGACAGGCAGCAGCTTGAGAATTTTCTCCTCATAATACATCATCATATAAGTTCAAATATTATGGTATCTACCCCATCGTAGTAGTCTCTCATTAACTACTAAAGTCTTAAAAAGTTAATACCTGTTGCAATAGTAGACAGCGTTCCTGCCATCCAGCGATATTGCACGAGTGTAACAGTCAACGGCTTCGTTAAATTTTTCCTGCTTCATGAATTCGTTTCCTTTAAATAAAAAATATATATCAAATTAAACAAGATCAGAAATTTCACAATTTATTGGCTGTGTCAACAGCAGTTCTAAGAAACAAACAAAATGGCTCGGTAAAACTTTTTCACTAAGGCGTAAAAAAAAATTGTTGTGTTTCCGTTAACCCGACCGACCCATTTTTACGGCCGCGACCCAAATATTTTTGTAACAAATTTTTATTTTCAAAAAAAATTTTAATTTTTTTTTAGAAAATATTTTTTTCACATTTGTATTGACATAACATAAGAGACGTCAACAAAATGAAATTAATAGGACTGTTTCTAGAGCAGTTTTAGGTGCAGACAGTCAGGCAATAGGCGGTTTATACTTGCTTAGAACACGTACTTTGTTTCAGCGTGCAAAATAGACTAGTTGGGGTATACTTTTTCGGATAGTCACTGCATAAAAATATTTTACAAAATAAAAATATTTTCCGACCTACCTACCCAATTTTTTTTAGCTCTGTTACCGGAAACACAACATTTTTTTTTAGGCCTAAGTTTTCTCAATGTGAAGACCTCAAAATCTATTGGAAGACACTGGTGAAATGGAAGCATGCTGCAGATCCCTTTAATGCCATTAGGGGAAGGCAATCAGAAGCATGCCGAGAGAGAGCTTGGGGAAGCCAGGATATGAAAGACCAATATCAAGCTGCATGCTTGGCTAATGATCGGCTTCCAGTCCAAAATAAAAAATACTTTTGGAATGAGCAGTTCACCATTGGACTTGTTCTTTTCTGGACAATGATGGAGGACATGGATCAGGTCCACTCAACTTGGGCATCGGTTAATTAATCGGTTTGTCTTAAACTGAAAAAGTGTTTAGATAAGTTCGATAGCAGCCTTGAGAAATAGGTCCAAGCACAGGTCGGAGAAACTTTTCTTCCAATGTGCAGACCTAAAGGTCTACATGGATCACTACAGGGAGTTGCTTGACAGATACTAACCAAATATTTTGACACAGTACATTACATTACTTAACAACCCTGCAACTAACCTCAATAATACTATTACAGTACAATAAAAATAAAATGCAAAGTACCTTCAGCTTTTAACTTCTCGCCGAGCTCTTTATCAGCAACAGAAGCTTCCGGCACTCTCTGAATATCAAAGAAGATAGGAGAAGATATAATGATTCAGCCGATTAAAAGTTTGGGTAATCTTAACCTCCTTAGCGTTAATCCCGAGTAGTACTCGGGCCGGGAATAAGATGCAAAAACGGTTAATCCCGAGTGACACTCGGGATGTGGACTAGTATTGTATTCGGCATGGTTAATCACGCATCTTACTCGGGATAGCGATTATGAGACGGAATCGAAGTGTTACGCATCTGATGAAGCACGTGCTGCACGCGTATGGTCTCGAGTTGACCCAGAATGTCAACGACCACTCCCACCACAGTGTCCCTTTATCGGAAAGCCTGGGCTAAATGTAGAAGTATCTCCTGACCCCCTCAGTTATATATATACATACATAGGGCCTACATACATACATAAATATATACATAGATGCATAAATACATATATATTCATACATACATATATTATATATATATATATTATATATTCATACATACATACATTATATACCTACATACATAGATAATATATTCATATATATGTACATACATACAAAGTATTACAAACACACATACATACATACATGTATACATACATACATACAAAAATATATACATACATACATACATTCATACATGCATACATACATATACATACATGCATACTTACATGCATACATACATACATAGTATAACCGTAAATAATTGCCACGCTTTTGACAAGTTATTCCGGAAAAGAATGCAACGCTAAGGAGGTTAAACAAACTTGTAAATGTGCAAATGGGCCAGCCAAGTTTTAGCAGGTCCATTTAGACCTTTTCTGGCTGACTCATTGACCTACATTAATGTCATGTGTAATTTGTGATTTAGGTTGACTTGTAATATAGTGTATAATAATATTGTTATGTTGATGCTGATGTGACATGCAAGTCAAGAAATGTGTCAAATTGAAATGAAAATCATGTAATAACAATATTATCTATGAAACAAACCAGATGCATCAGTCCAGCTGAAAATATTTCTGGAAGCGAAGAAGGTAACCGCAACATTGCGGCCGCTTCCACATCTCGAATGCTGATGCCATATGCCGACTCCAAACACTGACTTGCAACTAAAACAATATGAGATGAGAAATACTGCAGTCCATAGGCTCTAGGTGAATATTTCAAAGCAAACAAAATCTCACTGGTAGATTTTGTGGCACTTGCTACATGCTCATCCACCTCAATAATGTCAGAGAAAAATGCATAAACAAATGCAGCCCGGTTTTACCAAACACATAACTTTTCCCTCATGCATACATCGCCACTAATTCTCCGAAAATATCACAAACAAAGCTGTCCTTATTTCTATTTTAATTTCATTTATTTATTTATACATTTGCATAATTCACATAATCACAACAACAACAACAAACAGAACAAATCTCTTCTCAGTAAGCTTAAAGTTTGTTACAATTACACTACAACTCTAATGGCATCAAAATTTCATCACAAGATATGCAAATATTAGCAAACAGTATACCGTGCTATTGCTGATCCTATCAGTGAATAATCATTGACGATTATAGCAAATTTCCATCAACTGACCAATGAATTTTGTATTGTATCATGCATTATATTAGTCGCAACACACTTTGAATCTTCGGCTAAGACTTCCCAAGTTATTTTTAATGGAATCCTCATTTGTCAATTCAGAAGAAAACTCATCATATTTCAGAAAAGCTATTATAAATGGTAATTGCCACATAAATGCACAGCTATAACTAAAGCTGACCTTCAAGACTTTCGATGGCAGCAGGGCTCAAATTTGGAGATCGCTGTTGATCATCAAAGAATTGGAGAATGGAGAAGACTAGCGGATTAATAATGGACTCATCCATCGCCTCGTTTGTTGCTCGCTCAGACAATCTCAGCAGAAATGGCTGAAATTTAAAAAGATAAACAACTGACTAACAGGTAATTTGCAACAAGGACATCATTTTCTTAAATATGGCTTAAGGACAAACTCTTCTACTGACATCTCCTGCCAAGTGCTGACAGTTGAACACATGTATTAAAAGTAGGGTTGCGGAAGTTAGCGATTAATTATTCGTTAATTAATCTTTAAAAAAAGTTAAATTCAGTTCCGATAATTTATAGAGAATAATCCAAAATATTCTGTGTATAATACTGGCCGGTCATGTTGTCATCAAAACTCATTACTCACTAGAATTTAGCTGTGCTAACATACTAGCTTGTTGCATAATTGATTGAAGAAAGACATTTGAACTTTAACAAAAACTGAAACAAAACAACAAACATAAACAAATAACTAACTAAGAAACTAGTACTCAGTACAAAATATTCATAATACTATTTAAAGATAAACAACGAATAATGTTGAATTTGTAGATGACAAATTTAGACTTGAGGGTCAGTTTTACCCTTTAAGCGTACAGCTATACATACATGGACATACAAAATTTACAAATGGCAAATCCTCTTGTGCAGTAATTTTCAACTGGGGTTCCGAAGAACTCTTGAGTATTTGAAATGCAATATGCACCAGAAGCAGAAACAACTTATTATCAAAGTTTAAATGTCAAAATTCTAAATATCCAGAGACATTTACAAATATATAAAAAATAGATATAAATTATTAAGATATATATTCTAAATATCTCAGCAATATTAACAAGTTACAAGAACATTTAACTCTTTAAATATTGGACATGTAAAACGCCCTGTGCTTCAAGATCAAATGTGGGCCTTGCGCAAAGTTGTGTCACTACAAAAAGGGTGAAAACCACTTATCTAATGTCTGAGACACTCAGTAACAATTATCTGTCAGCTGTAGACGGAATCCGTTGATTGGCTATACCTGTGCGTGTGTGCCTACCAATGGTGACTCTTCCAGCAAACTGTGCATTGTTTGCTAACTGATGTAATATATTTGTTCTTAATGACACTTAACATCAAGTAGGCCAGGGCAGTAAGCTACACACATGAACACCTACAGGTAAAACAAAACAATTCTTCGGGCTATTATTATCCAGATGCTGGAAATATGATACAAAGTCTGAGATAGAAAGAAGAGATCATTCAGCCATATTAATCACACAGAATTTTCTAAGCATTGGTGCAAAAAGCAAGCATTTATTCTATTGAACGCATCAATAAGAAAAGATGTAAAAACATTTTTGTACATAAAATATATATTCATAATTTTTTTATGAAAATTTAATACCTTTTTCTCTAAGGCCACGTTCAGTTTCGCAACAGGAAGTCAGTCCGAGTCTGGTAGACTGATACTCTGGTTCCACGCCTATCGCTCACATCGATATAATTATAATCTATGTCACATATACAAAACGTCATCAGTTCGCTCTCTATGTTTATGCTAAACCCGATTACCCGAATAGAAGTCGAAGACTCTACGATTTTTGCTAAAGTGCTAATATAAACCTACATGAAATTGTCTTTGCCATGCTTGATACAAAAATGTCAAAAAGAAGCTAAACCGATGCGCTATTAGGCCTACAAGTTCAAGCTGCTAATTAATTTAAGCGTTCTTATGCAGCTGTAGGCCTAAGCGTAGCCTATACTAGGCCCTATTTGACTTTAGCAGAACTTTATACATAGAGTAGGCCTACTTTACAAGAGCTTAAAGAATGAGAAATTAAACGAATAGTTTAGAATAAATAAATAAATAAAATAATCCGTGAACAACGAATTAATTTTTAAAACTATTTTTCTCCATCTTGTAACCGTGTTAATTGCGGCTTGTCAACCTAGGGCCTCCTACGCGTTTGATTATAGACAGGCTATGGGCCCATAATGCCATAGGCCTATATAGCAAACACTAGGACTCTAGGAGGATAAGGTAGGCCTAGGCCAAAATTCCTAATCAGCCTAAAGATGAAAAAGGCCTACATCGGTAGGCTTATGCTTTCTGCGTTACGCGGCTAGGGGTGATCGTCCGCCGGCGCTCGATCGTTTCTCCTTCCCCCTCCCGATTAACTGTCTAGATAGCTACCGTCAAAACTACAAAGATTACAAACCATGCGGTAGGCCAGCGGTGATGCGAATGAAAGGAAAAGCTGACTGAAGTCACGTACGCAGCTTGTAGGCCTACATCGTGCCGAGAAGAATGCCGAGAAGGAAATCCAGTCTTGCCATATCTAGGCCTATATGGGTCTTAAAGTCTTGCCGTACACCCTTTTAAATTCAGTTTTAATGCAATTAGGTCTAGGCCCAAGGACATAATTTTTAGAGTCCTTAAGTTAATTTGTTCAAGGCCTAATTATTGATTTTAAGTTTGCTGCCAAGTGTCATCGTTAGGTTTTTAGGCCTATAGTCTGAAAATTTAATATATAAATTGCTTATTAAGTGCTGTAATATGCCAAGCAAATTTCTGTCCAAGGTAATATAACGGCCTCTGTTGTCATAGACCATAGGCCTCATTCTTAGATAGGCCTAGTCAAATCGGATCCATCCATGGATCCAAGGACATAATTATAGAATCCTTGCATGGATCTAGCATTATTCTAGACACTCAGAGACTGAAGCAGATGGTCACAGTCGCCATCTAGGGAATAACGTAGTAATATTATTGGCAATATACCGTCGTTGCAATATACGTAGCTAAATAACATTGGTTGCAATGTTATAGAACTGTATAATAATTATAACAATAGAGTTCTAGCTGGTTTTATATTAAGATATTTAAATATTGGGTCCATGCAAGAAAAATGTCTAAATATTTAACATGAACATTTTCCACAAATTATAATGGCAGTAAATGGTTAGATGCTTAATCTACCTGTCAAGATTTGCGTTGTTCGTGTAATCCTCGTTAGTATAGTGGTGAGTATCCCCGCCTGTCACGCGGGAGACCGGGGTTCAATTCCCCGACGGGGAGTACAGATGTTTTTAAAATTCATCAGCCTGTGCGCTTGTTGCAGTGTTTGTTGCTGTTTACCTATTTACAGCATTTTGATTTGTTACTGGCTCAGGTACAAAATTAACACGCGAACTACGAAGGGTAGACAAATCATCTTAGTCGTTCCAAAATCAACTATTAGGCCAGTGTTTCTTAACCAGTGTTCGACCGAACCCCTGGGGTTCGATGAGCCAGTGCCAGGGGTTCGGCAGAGGTCCTCTGAAATAGCGTATACATATTCAGGGTCAGTGAGTATGAGTGTTTTTATTGTTTCCAAACGGCAACAACAACAAAACACATTAAGAAGCAATTGGTAGAGTTGGTAGCCTACTGTTAGTAGTTTGTGTATTGAAGGTAGTAATATTGTATCACATTTTGGTACAATTTTTTATTTCCGTTTGTTCCCATTAGTTAAAAAATTATTGTTCAAACTGAGGGGTTCGGTGAGTGGTCATAGATTTCTCTTGGGGTTCGGCTCCCTAGAAAAGGTTAAGAACCACTGTATTAGGCTAAGTCAAGTTTGGCTTAGGGGCCGTCCATAAAGTACGTCACGCTCGAGGGGGTGTAAGAAAGTGTGACAGTTTGTGACAGGGGAAGGGGAGGTCAGGCCATGTGTGACGTCACACTTTTTTTAATGATGTGTATTATATAATTGTTTAGTCAAATATTTGCAATTTTTGCTTTCAAATTCAATCTACATTGAGTTACTGCTTCAATGAATAACTGTGACAACTGTTGACAATTAACTATTCTACTATTAAAGTCATTTTAATAATGTGATAGTTCTTTTATGTGGAAACTTTGCAGTTTAATAGTGAAGTGCGTTTTAGATTAAATTTGAATAAGGTGTTAATTTTAAAAAAATAGAAAATGTGACGTACTTTAGGAGGGGGGGTCCGAGACTTGTGACAGTTTGTGAAAGGAGAGGGGGTCCAAAATGGTCAAAAATAGCGTGACGTACTTTATGGACGGCCCCTTAGCCTAGTCTTACAATATCAAAGCTCTTAATTGTCTGCAGTCTTCTACCATGCAGGTCCCAGGGAGGCCTATCCTGAATCTAAAAACCTTAAGTAGGCTATGTAATGTAACATAAATTACTTAATTAATGTGTAGGCCTACTGGTTAATCTACGATTCCATTGCTTAGCTGCATATGCATGCACGGGCGCCCGCTCACAGAGCAAGAGGGGCACTTTCCGCTCCCTGGAAAATTGACACAATATAGGCTATGCTCTTAATAACAACTAGTCTGGACTAGACTAGACCTAGGTCTGCTCTGGGTTTTTGCCCGTAGGGTAATGGATAACACGCTGGCGTAGAGTGCGAGAGGTAGCGATCGAGTTCGAGCCCCCGTTGTGCGGATATGCTTTGTAGGCTGCTGTTAGCGCCATGACATGTATTGCAAGCTGTCTGTTCAGTTATTTATTATTAGTATAGTTAACTCATTCCAGCCGGAATTGTTTTGATACCTATGCTGTCACCCGTGACCCCATCCGGCTGGAAAGAGTTAAGATCTGTGTATTCTCTTATATCCGTTCTTGTGAATTGTTTAAACTGCATAATTGTACACTGTAACCGGTTGCGGTCTGTCGACCGGATTGTTGAATAAAGTGAATATTATAGGCCTAATTATTATCTCTTTGCACTAAAGCACTAATAATAGGCCTACTATAATGATACACGAAACAATACTGAGACATTTACACTTAGTGTAGGCCAGGGACGTAGCCAAGTGGGGGTTTCGGGGATAAACCCCCCATTGGCTTAGGAAAAAACGGTTTTTAAAGGATTGCCTTTTGGGGGGCTTAGCCCCCTAGACCCCTAGCGCCGCTACTGCTCGAGGGGAGGTAGTTAGGAAGTCCCCCTGCCGGAATGAGAATTCCCCAGACTTGTTAATATGCGATTTAAATTCTTTATTCAAGTTCACGAAAACATTCAACAACAACTGTTAGCCTACTGATAAACGATATTATTTTGACGACACCAATGACAAAGAGGTTCCTATTATTGTTTACAAGCTGCAAACTAATTACCGCAGGTCCACATAGGCAATGGCAGTGCTTAAAGTGTGGAAAAATAAGCGCCTGGACGCCGTCCATGACCGTCCAGCCACACTTTAAGCCCTGCATACAGTGATAAAACAAGACAGTTAAGAAAGTTTACCACAAACGTGATCCGTTAATTCTTGGTTTGAAGGCAAAACATCTGTAAACTGATTGTCGACACAAAATAAAAAAGTGCACGCTAATTATTGATTCTACTTACAAACTAACATTGAAATTAACCCTTTCATCCTTTGGTTCAGAAATGTCAACAGATGCATTGGTTCGGATTTTTAAAGTCAGAGAGCACACCGCAAGAAATGTCTCGCTATTTAGACTAAACGATAAGCCACAGCACAAAATGTCGGCCAGTTTGACCAACCAATCAGGAACAGGCTCTGATCAGCGACGTCTAACCCCCCCCCACATGGCTTGAAAGAATACTCCCTCCCCCACTCGATCTATCAAACTAATAGCATTTATAGTATCAGAAATCAACAACCACAGTGTATGCCCAAAACATGCTCTGACACACCCCACTCCACCCCACCCCCATCCACTTTTGAAGTTGGATAGAGATTGCTCTCCTAACCCCACCATTGGAAGACGCCCCTGCACATGGGCGCCCGCACATAGGGGCAAGGGGGGGGCACTTGCCCCCCCCCTGGAAAAGTGAAACTTATTTTTTTAACTACTACTTTTGAGTTTTTAACAAAAAATTTAACTACTACTTTTGAGTTTTTAACAAATTTCTTCGCATTAAAACACTAATCGTACGAATGATACACATGACTTTTGTGAAAGTGATAAATTTACGTTTAGAAATCTCTATAGAAATAAATATATAATTATATATAATAGTGCCTTTCATGGACCTACTTTTTAACATCTACTTTTGGATTTTTAACCAATTTTTCGCAAAAATAATACACAAAATGAAACTGAGAAATTTGCATTAAAAATGTCTTTGAAAAAATACCCGTGTTTCTATTTTCCAGCGCTGTATTTAGCATGCCTTTTTCACTGAAAAATGTAACCGTGACCACCGTAAAAATTTTGCCCCCTCCTGCAAAATTTTCTGCGGGCGCCCATGCCCCTGCACATGTCTATAGCACAACACGAACAAGTATGCGTAATAGGTCTGCACTGCCTGCATATGCTAATCTACAATGTGCGAAAATCTTTGCCAAAATAGTGTCTGGCGTTTCTACTCAAAGAGCTTAGATTCAATAAAGTCTGTGCAAATAATGTTATTCTTTCAACCATCTCGAACAATTAGGCCTAAATCGTCTCTAATTGTTCTTCCTGCTATTCTTTTTTTTATTGTTGTGCATGCTGTTTCATTCTGATTCAATAGCATCTCTAGCAGCTGTTGCTATTATTCGTGTTGCTGCAGCAGCTGCTCTTTTCTGACTAATAGTACGCTTATAAAACGCCAGCAGTAGACCAGATATTTCATACAGAGTGCAAAAGATGTGTGGATCTCATAAATTTTCTACATTGTCTTCGAGTTTAACCTATAGAAAAATTCAAAGTCTCGACTTTCAGGTTGTTCTAGATTCTAGAATCTAGAATCAAGAAGAAGCTATCAGTAGAACAGCGCTGGAGTCGCAGGCGAATTATTCTTCTTTCGCGAATTCTTGTTTCGATTTGCCCTCTTCGTCGTAGCAGCAACGGTTGTTGTGGTTGCCAGCGGCCTACTCTTCACCGTAGTTTGTCTTGATTCGCTAGGTGTCGACGCTGTCTTCCGATTGCCTCTGCCCGATTGACCGGCCTTGACTTTCGCTTTGCCGCCTTTTCCAGCTTTTACTTTCTTGTCAGCGGTTGGCTCTTTGTTCGCGCCAATGACGTCAGTCTTGGTGCAGACGTCAGGCTTGCGTGCCACTCTCATCGCGCGGTTGACGTCTTTCGACTTCTTTTCGATTCGATGTATAAACGAGAGAGCAGGGCGACCGACGACCATGTTGCCCATGACGATGAAACTGGATTTGTTGGTGGCGCCATCGAGTGCCGCGCAGTCGCAACTCGAACCGTTGACGATGTATAGGCTGGAGTCGCGCAGTTCACTGGTCGACAGGGAACCAGCCTTGAAGGTCTTCTTCTTCTTCTCGGTGTCGATCTTCATGTCTGGTCCAACGACGATGGCCTGCCTCACTTTAATTCGCATTGCTAAACAGAAAGAAGGAGAGGACATTGGTTTACAAATAGCGACGTCTACAGAAAATCTGATGTAGAGGCGCTTGCTGAACACCTCAGAGCCTAGGCCTACATGTATATCTGAAGGTGTCGCTGTGTTTACTACTAGGCCTACTACTGCTACTGCCACCGCTACCAGTGCCTACCACTACAACTACCATGCACTACCACTACCACTACTGAATTTCTTTATTGAAGGCTCTTTGACACTAAGTCTTGTAAACGCAACAAGGTAGGCCTATGTATACAAGGCTGTAGTTTAAAGTTAGGATAACCTAATTAAATATAATCGTCAATAGAGAGGCTGGGGAGTGAATCAATGATTAAGGTCTGTATATAATAAATTATTATAGCCTTCAATAGGAATATTGACTTTAGGTCATGGGCGCCCGCAGAAAATTTTGCAGGAGGGGGCAAAATTTTTACGGTGGTCACGGTTACATTTTTCAGTGAAAAAGGCATGCTAAATACAGCGCTGGAAAATAGAAACACGGGTATTTTTTCAAAGACATTTTTAATGCAAATTTCTCAGTTTCATTTTGTGTATTATTTTTGCGAAAAATTGGTTAAAAATCCAAAAGTAGATGTTAAAAAGTAGGTCCATGAAAGGCACTATTATATATAATTATATATTTATTTCTATAGAGATTTCTAAACGTAAATTTATCACTTTCACAAAAGTCATGTGTATCATTCGTACGATTAGTGTTTTAATGCGAAGAAATTTGTTAAAAACTCAAAAGTAGTAGTTAAATTTTTTGTTAAAAACTCAAAAGTAGTAGTTAAAAAAATAAGTTTCACTTTTCCAGGGGGGGGCAAGTGCCCCCCCTTGCCCCTATGTGCGGGCGCCCATGCTTTAGGTGGAAACAGAGAACGTGGTCCGTGGAACTCCTTCGATCCCTAGAGCAACCTTCAGTGGGCTGGTATCATCAGCGTCACGCACCAGCTGATCCACCCCCTGGCGAGTTAGGTGGAAAAGATCCAGCTTGGTCAAGTCTTTTCCGGTCCTCCGCCGTTGTGAGACCCCCACCAAGCAGGCGATAGAGGCACACATCAGTCTAGAGACGACAGCAACCTGGCAGAGGGCGCCACTAGGAAGACCTACGATCTGAGTATTCGGAAATCGGAAGGTTTGTAGGGCTCCACTTCAACAGGACTTCCTGCACATGATTTCTGGCACGGAGTTCGCTTGTAAGTTTACACGAGGAGTCAAGGACTAGCGTACAATTATATAATTGATATAATATATAACTATAGCATAGATCTACATATAGCCTATAGGCCTGCGGTTGGCACAATCTCTGAAGAACAGAGTTCAAGATACACTTTAACCTGCAGCACTGTAAAATTTACTTCCCAAAGCCATATCCGGGACCGACATGCGAGCCAAGTTCTGCGATTGTGATTAGTGTTGGCAAATTGATATATTTTTTAACCCGTAGGCATTGGCCATGTATACATTGGCTTGAATCATACGTAAACATAGCCCATGGCAAAATGGACCGCTTTCGATTGGGTGCCAAGGAGGCCTTGGGGACCGCCGCGATGGAGGCCCATTTGGGTTTGGGGCCCTAGGCAGACTAACTTCTCAAATGCTTCTTCGTTTTAGTTATTTGTGCTAAATTGTCTGTGCGAACGGAATTATTTATATTATATGGTTATACAATATACGAGACACAAATCAAAAGCATTTCTTTGCCTTTGAGGAGAAGACCCCAATGGAGGTCGAGGACCTGTGGTGGCCATGCCTAATAATAGTATTCATCGCCTGCTAACAAGCACAGGTTCTGTCATGAGTGTCGAGTGGTAAGCAGAAGAGTCTTGTATTAATTATCCAGGGACGAAACGCTTGAAATATGAAACGAGATTATCCATTTCTGCAGGATATAGCCTACTTTGGTTTGTGGACCTCTGGCGACCGATTGAGCTCTTCGCTTTGTATACCTCCTCTGACAACCCATCTGACTTGTCGCAGGGATCGTGGAAACGCTTATATATAGGCTTAAGACCTTTATTGTCACATTTAAGATATTACGATTTACGACTATAGAGGATATAAGCCAAAATATTTCACACATGCAGTCACCCATGCAGCGCGTTGGTTTCGGTCATGGCTGGCAATATTCCGTTCATTATCTTATAAACTGTTTACAAACATAATTTTTATATCATGTGAGCAGCTGTGCACCTAGGAGACCAAGGTCGTTAGATGGGGAAGGGATACAATGTCATGATACAGTCTGGTCTGAGCGAGATAACTCTGTAAAAATAATATTGCCCGGTCAAAGATGATAAAATACAAGTCCCGCTGTGTAATTCTGCGGGCACGTTGCTTGACGTTTAGTCACTATAGCTAACAACATTTCAGACAACTATGTTAAATGATCTAATGGCATCTAGGCCTATAGGCTCTATGCCAGAATCCAACCATGGATGCAAGCGACTGCATGCACGCAATAAAAACAGCCAATAATGAACAGATTCTGCTTAATGCACAGCGGCAACGTATATAGTCAAGGCATGATTTATAACCTGCTGCAGCAGCCTAAAAAGAAACCTTTGCTCGAAAGATGAAACAAATTATGTCACAGTTTACAAACACACACACACAAACACACAGGCACGAACGAACGCATGTATGTATGGCATTGTATGCAATTATGATAAGTATAGAAGCTGAAACTGATACACATATAGCCATTGTAGGCCTATGCGCATTGGCATTTGGTTGTAGTGCGGCCCATGCGTAGGCCTATAGACTACAGGCATATGCGCTTAGGCCTAGGCCTACAAGAAGTTAAGAACTATGTATATACGGGAGAACTGACCAAAGTCCGATTGGCAGAAATGATCGACGGTGCTTTCGAATGTGTCTGCCTGACAAGCGGAACATGACGGGTCTTCCTCTGAAAGAACAGGCAAAAACAGATTCTATTATTTACAGTATATTATATATACATATATACATGTATGTATATATAATATATGTATATATATATATGAGTCAGTATGACGTATTAGCACTAGACAACAACAGCATCAACGATGACATAATAAAACAGTAGCCTACACACATGTAGCCATAGGCTGCAGCCGACCCAAAAACAGCGTATACGGAGTCTTCATCATTCTATAGCTCAGAGGAATAGAGAAATGACGCATAATAATATGGCCATTTATCATTCCACTCCTATAGTCACTCTCAGTGACAGACTGACAGGCAGGCCCTGCTCCATCTGGCATGTATACACGTCTCTATATACTGCCACTGCTGCAGCCCTTTAGGGGAGACTTAGGCCCTCGTGTGCCACATGGCGTTCACTGTTGAAAAACGACCTAAGCTTATACACAGGTCGGATGCACCGCGTGATACACTTTGTGTTTCTCAAGACTGTTGCTCATCTCAAAGAAAAAAATTCAGCAGCTGCTTCGACTTTTATTTATTTCGAGTACAATCATTATATATAGACTATATATATTATTTGTGGGGCGCGGTGGTCTAGTGGTGGCGTCGTTGCCTTGGAGCCGGAAGGTCCGAGGTTCGAATCCACCCTCAAGCCGCGTAAGGACCTTGGGCAAGTCCTTCACTTACAATTGCTCAGCGCTTCGGCGTGAAACTCCGATGCAGTGTTCGCTCTGCATCGGGAGCGCCTCTGAGTAGAGAGAGCTTGAAGGAGCGCTATAACAAGTGCACATACAAACATTATTGGTATTTGTAGCCAGAAGGAAAAGTTCTGGTAGTTTTTGGAAATTCACAATCATCGTCTATAGGCCTACTGGACGGGGTCTATCTACGCATTCTTGCCAATATTATTGTAGGCCTAGACTGCCCTAGAGTCATAAAATCTAATTCTCTTCAGGCCGCACTGGCATATCGACAAACAATGCTCTAGTATTTATTCATTGGTAGGTTTACCAGGATTTATGCAGTGTGGAACATGTGGGATAATCAAAAGCATGTGCACGACAAGCAAGACAATTAAAGTGGTTCTCTATATAGACGACCTATTATAGATATATAGACACAATGCTTCAATGGATCATCGGTGGACCATCGCAATATAATTATGATCATGATCCGCAATTCATTCGTAGACATTCGATCACGGTGTTCTTTCAACCGTGCTTCAGACAAATTCTGCCGCACACACAGCAGAGTCCACGCTCAGTCGTGCATATGCTTGTGGTGGTGGTGGTGGTGTTGGTGGTAGTGGTGGTGGTGGTTGTGGTGTTCGCAGATGCGACTGATGTATGGTATGCAATTAAATTCGCTGGCGCTTCATAAATCGAGGAAGACGACCAACGCTCGAATGACTAAATAAAATATTATAGGCGAGAAATGATGGTGAGAGCGAATGACAGGAAGAGAAAGAGAAAGAGTGAGCGACGGAGTGTAAATGAGAAATGGAACAATGGATATTGAGCAAGAGATGATAGAAGGAGTAAGGAAAGCGGATGCAAGAGTGCCATATAGCGAAAGAGGATGAGAAAAAAACGAGAGACAGACAGACAGACAGACAGACAGACAGACAGACAGACAGACAGACAGACAGACAGACAGACAGGCGTACAGAGAGACAGAGAGACAGAGCAAGAGAGATAGACAGACAGACAGACAGACAGACAGAAATACAGAATGAGACAGACAACCAGGCAGAGAGATATAGAGATTGAGGCAGAGAGAGATTCTGGCAGAGAAAGAAAGTGATAGAAAAGACAGGGGAAGACGGGGTGCACAATGCACACGCAAGGCATCTAAGACGCAGTTCGGTTCAAAGAATCTCCGAGTGATGAACGGTATTATATTCCCTGCAGTTTGAACATTAATTTTGAGTCTATCTGTCTGCTTGTATTCATGCTTCTATTTCTATGGACAAACTTGCAAAACATGCACACTTACTATACAATTTCACAGATGTATAGGATTAGATATATCATAGCCTACGTACATTGTTTACATGAATATCAGCCTGACTGTCCAGTGAATACGAGCGCATATATATATATATATATATTCATTCATATAGATCTATATATAATTATATTCATATATATATATATATATACACACGTATGTACTCTGTAGTCTTACATAATGTGCTGAATTAATAATTATTCAGGGTGCATTGGGGGGGGGGTATGGGTTTGTCGATTGGTCTCCGAGGGAATTGATGGCATTAATGATTGAATGCACAAGAGATGATGGAGAAGCATTGTTGCTCAGGCTATCGGGATTTGTCTCACATTCAGTTCATCCATCCATCTATCCGTCCATCCGTCCATCCATCCATCCATCCATCCATCCATCCGTCCATCCATCCGTCCATTCAAAAATCCATCCGTCCGTCCGTCCGTCCATCCATCCATCCACCCATCCGTCCATCCATCCATCCATCCATCCGTCCATCCATCCGTCCATTCAAAAATCCATCCGTCCGTACGTCCGTCCATCCATCCATCCACCCATCCGTCCATCCATCCATCCATCCATCCATCCATCCATCCATCCATCCATCCATCCATCCATCCATCCATCCGTCCATCCATCCGTCCATTCAAAAATCCATCCGTCCGTCCGTACGTTAGCCTAATCATTAATGGCATCGACTTCGTGCAATCATTCGCTCTTAGGAAGAGATTTGAAAGAACTGCTGTGACGTCGGTTGTCTGTCGCTGCTTTGGGCGCCATTTCCAGAATGAGAACGAGGAGGAGGACGAGGAGGACGAGGGGAGGACGAGGAGGAGGAGCACGAGGAGGTGGAGGACGAGGAGGTGGAGGAGGAGGTGGAAAAGGTGGAGGACGACGAGGAGAAGGAGATGGAGGACGAGGAGGAGGAGATGGAGGACGAGGAGGAGGATGAGGAGGAGGAGGAGATGGAGGACGAAGAGGAGGATGAGGAGGAGGAGGAGGAGGAGGTGGAAAAGGTGGAGGACGAGGAGAAGGAGATGGAGGACGAGGAGGAGGAGATGGAGGACGAGGAGGAGGATGAGGAGGAGGAGATGGAGGACGAGGAGGAGGATGAGGAGGAGGACGAGGAGGTGGAGGAGGTGAAGGACGAGGAGAAGGAGATGGAGGACGAGGAGGAGGATGAGGAGGAGGAGGACGAGGAGGTGGAGGAGGAGAAGGTCGAGGAGGTGGAGGACGAGGAGGTGGAGGACGAGGAGGTGGAGGACGAGGAGGTGGAGGAGGTGAAGGACGAGGAGGTGGAGGACGAGGAGGTGGAGGACGAGGAGGTGGAGGACGAGGAGGTGGAGGACGAGGAGGTGGAGGAGGAGAAGGACGAGGAGGTGGAGGACGAGGAGGTGGAGGAGGTGAAGGACGAGGAGGTGGAGGACGAGGAGGTGGAGGACGAGGAGGTGGAGGACGAGGAGGTGGAGGACGAGGAGGAGGACGAGGAGGTGGAGGACGAGGGGGATTAGGGGGAGGAGGACGAGGAGAAAGAAAAAGATGATGGAATGAAAGAGAACGAGAAAGAGGAGGAGGTGAAAGAGAAGAAGGAGGAGGAGAAGGAGTAGGAGGAGGAGGAGTTGGAGGGAGGAGGCGGGAAAGGAGGGGGACTTCGGAGAGGAGGCGAATGAATGAATGGATGTCAACGAACAAATATTTCCCTTCGCGTCGGGTAAGCTGTCGGATTAGACGCCTTAAGAGACTATTCATCGCCTTAAAAGACTATTCAACGTGTCGGATTAGGCGCCGCCTTGAATGGCTATTCAATTTATTCATGGTGTGTCAGCTTGAGAAGGTATTAGGTCCAATGCGTTGGAGTTTCATTCAACGCATGCATGCATGTGTGAATGCTTATAGAGTAATTATTATTCGACCCGATTTATTCTTAGAAAAATGATGTCAATTGGTTTGAAGATGTCATTTTAGAAATATTACCTATAGGCCATAATGACTATACCATGGACACCTCTTCGAAATCATAGAACTCCTAATAACTGCAGTCTAATACCACATAAAAAGACTTGGATGGACAACGTCAGAGAGGATCTGAAGATGATGGATATCAGTATGCCAAGAGCAAAGGATCTCATCAGAAATAGACAAGTCTGGAGAAGTCATGTGAAAGCCTCATCGTCGTCGCATGACTGACGGAGGAGAGACAGAAGAAGAAGAAGAATACCACATATATATAGCCTATATATATATATATATATATGGGTCATTTTGACATACATAGTATAAACAGAGTTCATGGCCTCATAGTAGCACATATATTCCATAGTCACACATATTATAATATATACATACATATATACAACAGTATATTTGCATAATATGCACATAAGTGCTTAGTCTCTACAGTGATTGTTGTAGGCCTATATAGCCTACATGTAGGCCTACCAGCTGTTTGTGTACAGCTATAGTATTAGTAGATCGGATGAGTCTTATAAAAATCTGCCAAGTGACAAAACACGTGTATGCTACATAAGTCTATAGCGCTACATAGCGCTATGTATATGTATAGGGTTATTATACACTGTTTTGCCCTATAACTAAGTTCGCCATTGAAATAAATCAGAGAAGCGCTATATATAGACTAAGTACTTTCTACTGAACGTCCCTGAAACGCGATCTGTGTCTGGTATAATAGTGTATATATACATTATATATATATATTATACATACATTATACATATTTATATATATTATATATATATAGTGCAGCTGCAGGATGGGAGGCTTAAAAATTTCACGCTTAAATAAGATTCACCGACTCGTCGATTCTTAACGACGTCTAATAACAATAATAATAATTATATAGACCACTTCAGATATATATATATATATATATATATATGTGTGTGTGTGTTTGTGTGTGTGTGTGTGTGTGTGTGTGTGTGTGTCTGTGTCTGTGTGTATGTGGGTGCGTGCGTGTACGTGCGTGCGTGTGCGTGTGCGTTTGTGTGTGTGTGTGGTATGTGTGTAGGTGTGCGTGTGTGTGTGTGTGCGTGTGTGTAAGTGTGTGCGTGCGCGCGCGCGTGCGTCTGTGGGTGTGTGCGTGCGTGTGTGTGTGTGTGTGTGTGTGTGTGCGTGTCTGTGCGTGCGTGCGTGTGTGCTACAGACGAAATTTGGACTGCCATCAAAATTAATTAACTTTAAAAGGCTTAAGTATCCTATATAGTTCCGTCCATTCGTCCATCTATCCGTCCACGCGTCCTTCAATCCGATTGTATCATTGTCCGCATTTATCTTATTATGCGATGTCTGTCGAAATCTCATTCGAACGGATTGACCGACGGATGGAAGGACGGACGAATGAAGGGCTTGAGAAAAACAGCAGACGACATAATATTATGTAGCCTATACACATCAAAATTCACTCTCATATAGGTCGAAGCAAAGTACTAACAGGTCATTTGTCGAAGTCTTATGCATATATAGACGGATTGCGGTCATAATCTAATCTAACGTGAACATTTGTAAAGCACTTCTCACAGCAGAGCTATTCAGAAGCGCTCTCAGTGTGACAGGCCCATGCATGAAAAGAGAATGGTCTTTAAGCAGCGAAAAGATGCGGTGAATTTCTTACTAGAATTCTGCCACGAATATAATGGAGTATAGGGTAGAGTGAGGCAAAACGCTCCTTCCCAATCTGTTTCGCTGCGCTATGAAGTAAACAGTTTGGTTGTTCTGCATGGGGTATTTTAGTTCACCATAATAAATGAGATTATATTCAACAACCTTTTATATTCTGGTGATGGCTTATTTATAAATGTCTTCAATAACATTATTTTTTCGTGTTTCCTTGTAAAAGTTTGTCGCCACTTCTGTATAATTAATTATGCCAAATATAAGTTTAAAGAATACCATGTAATAGACCTAGCTATATCGAATTACTGTGCGCAATAAATGTGACTTTAACATGTCAATTTTTTAGGATAGGCCTACAGGCAATGAGGCAATCTTACAGGGTATAGTCCCAATGGGCAAACCGTCCATATACGGGGTACATTGCGAGTTTTGTCCCTCACCTTCTATTTAATTATTTTAAAAGTCAATTTTGAAATTTGAGATTAGCTGATTAACGTTGTGCCAACGCAGTGATTCCAGATGATTATTAAGTGTATCGACTTTCAGGAATTGAAAAAAACGATAACCATGCATATGGTAGTGCTCAACGTAATTTGCATTTAAGTCCATTCTTATCAAGCAATAAATTTTTTCATCTCATCCATCCAACCCACCCACCCATCCATCCATCCACCCACACGCCCACCCACCCAAGTGACCCAACCCAACCCATTCATCCACCCACCCATCCACCCATGTGCACCATCAGGTCCCACCTATCTATCCATCATGCATTATGGCATTTGATTGGATGCTGAATCATTTAAGCTAATCATTCATAGAGGTAATTTAGATTTACCCATATCACCGTATAAACATGCACCTACCTTCATGATCTGTGCATCATCTATGGGTGGTCAATGGCTAATAAGAATTTCATTAAATATCACGGTCATCATCTGAACTCTATATCTCATCAATATATAATGTATACTATAATATTATCGGGCATATATATATATATATATATATAATTATATATATATTCCAAATCCTTGAAGCAATTCTGCACTTTGAGACCGATACCATTGAAAACCCATCTCCCACAACAGAAACACAGACAGAGACACAGACAGAGACACAGACAGGACAGACAGAGACACAGACAGAGATACATGTAGAGATACAAACATGCAGAGGCACAGGCATTCCTCAACTAACAACAATCTTCTGTGATGGAATTATGCCTCTTGAAGAGGCGCTATATAAATTTCCGAAATAAATAAATAAATAAACTATATAGTTTGCCTTGGACAATAAAATGATATAAAGGGCAAGTCCTTCCTATATAATTTATAGTCCTAGTCCTTTCTAGTTAGTTGACTTAGTTCTAGTCCTTCATATATTCCTAGACAGCGTGAAGGGCCCAATTGATGACCTGTGATTAAAAATTCTAATCCATAGTCCACGATAAACGACAGAATTCAATATTCCATATGCACGATATTATATAGACGGACAAAAGTGCACGAATGAAATCTAATATGTACTCATTAAATGAAATATGAATGGACGTAACTTGAGACACAGTCAATCAAAGAATCATGTGTATAGAAAACTGGACAAGTACAAGTAGAAAGATAGGAATGAAGAAATGGATATCATTCATGTATTGTATATGCCTATCTTTATATACAAAGGTACATACGAGTAACCGCTGTCTGATACTGTATACACAAATGCAGTGGTATACATTCGATGGTATATTCGATATCTTTAGATGTTTGCCACTTGCCACACAAAGATAAGGACAGAAAGACAGACAGACGGGCGAACAGACAGAAAAAGGCGGGCTATATAGAGTAGTGACATCTACGAATGGGGTGAGAGTAGTGACATCTACGAATGGGGTGGGGTTTGGAGAACGATTTCCAGTGAACTTCAAAAGTGGGGAGGGTCAAAAACGTTTTGCATGGACATAGAGTGGGTGGTTGTTGATTTTCAATAGGCCTAATACGAATCGACCAGAGTGAAAGGGTTTCTCTCAATTCAGGTGGGTGGGACGCCACTGTGCTAGGGAGCAAGATATGCATCTCGATCAGAGAGAGACCAGAATGAGCACCACGGAAATACACATTATAGACTGCAGAGAAAGAATAAAAATCTGTAAATGGGAAGAAACAGACGCACATGCAAACAAGCATACAGGCACAGACATACAGGCACACAGACACACGCCCGTGTACATGTAGCGCACCATCATCGTAATAACATGATCTTTGTCTCTAACCTCGCAGCCCGTCGAGCTCTTCGCTCTTCGGCAATTAAGGAGGCGAGCTCGCGTTTCTATCAGACAGCAACGAGATTTTTAGATTGTGTCATCTGCAACGGTCTGCCATTAGCCTCGCGATTGATGCCTGTAGGCTAAACTCGCCTGATTTTATAAGTCGCCAAAATCTTATTTTTTTAGCTGCAGTGGTATGGCTTATAGAGTGCCTCTGCAGAGTAGGTTCTTTAAGAGGCGCTATGATATAAATTTTCGGAACGAAATATACGAACGAATGAAAGCTATAAAACGAACCTTTGTTGTTTTCGTTTCTTAGTCCAATGCAAAGGTCATCTTCGGACGGGTATTTATCGCAGCGTAGCATCTCCGGCCATGGAAAGCCGTACTTGAGCATGCGTTCCTCGCAGCCTCTCTGCACCGCCTGGCACAGCGACCGGCACGGCCAGATGGGTCGGTCGAGACAGACGGGGGCGAAGAGGGAGCAGAGGAAGACCTGAGTGTCCGCATGGCAGCGCAGGCCGAGCAGGCGGACCCAGGTCGACGCCTGGGAAGTCGCTTCCTTCAGCGTTTCGTGCTCCAGCAGATTGGGAATTCGCATCTGGTCGTATCCGATGCCGTGACAGAGAGTCATGTTCGGTGGGATTGCCACGCACTTGCCTGGGTTCGGATTGCCCAGCATCGCCCAGTCACGGTTGTTCCAATCTGATGAACTGTACCCATCTCCATGGCTGCTACTGCTGCTGCTGCTGCCACCCATGACGGGTCTTGCCTCGTGCCTCCGCGAATAGTATCCAGGAGCATCTTCTGATGGAGGAGGATAGTCGCATCTCACCAGCATCATCTGCAGCAGCAGCAGCACTAACAGCAGAGACGGCGAACAGCCGTGCAGATGCCTCGGAGGTCTCTGGTTTACCATCTTTTTCAGATGTATCTTCTCAATTCTACCAACAACACATCCATTGACATACGGTATGCAATAATGAATGCTTAAATGTATGCACATTGATGTCTATGTTTGCAATTTTATATAGACAGAGAGAGACAGAGACAGACAACAGACATAGAGACAGAGACAGAGACAGGGAGATAGACAGAGACAAAGAAGAAGAAAGAAAGAGAGAGAGAAAGAGAGAGACAGACAGACAGACAGACAGACACACAAAGAGAAAGAAAGAGAGAGACAGAGAAAGACGGAGAGGAAGAGTGGGTGAGAGAGAGACAGACAGAGAGAGACAGAGAGAGACAGAGACAGAGACAGAGACAGGGACAGAGATCGGAAGAAGAGTTGAAAAATTGAAGATATATATTGATAACAACTGCAGCTGACATGCAGATGGCCTGCAGCACTGTATAATACGCGAACGACGACGACCAAAGGCAAGAAGACGTGTAACATAGCATTGATAGCATAAGCCTATTATCTATCCATGCAGCAGAGTTGGAAAAAGTCATAGTGCACAAATTATATGGAAAATAATAACCACCTGCCAAGAAAACAAAGACGTCTTTTAATTAAGTTCACACCAGAACTCACAAAGTAACTTAACAGAAGCGAATATAAATCGCTCTATGGGGAGCTATAAAAATGAATTCTCTATAAAAAATGAAGTGTATGACTTGCGTGAATGCGAGTATATACTCAGTGAGCACAGCAGGAAGTGGTCTCACCCTTCTCTCACTCACATTCTGTCTGTCTGTCTGTCTGTCTGTCTGTCTGTCTGTCTGTCTGTCTGTCTGTCTGTCTGTCTGCGCCTGTCTCTCTTTCTCTCACTGAATTTTCCCTTTGAAATATACTCACACTGCTAAAGCTATTGAACCACGTGGTAATAATAATAACAACAGTAACAACAGAACCAACAACAATAACAGCTGTAGTGCAGCAGTGCTGTATGAAAAACATGCATAATTGCATATACATGTATAAGCCTACATGCTGAATTAATCAATTCATTCCCCACTTAATTCCCGAGGTTGTTGCATGATACAGTTACTTCCCCATGACATTTGAAAGGACCCATAACTATATGTTGCTGTTGAATCCTTAATTCAGACTTACCTAAACACAGAACACTGTAGACTGTAGTGTAGACACTGTAGACTGTAGAGCCTGAGAAGGACGGTATAAGCCTACGTCCGTACGAATAATTCATGTTACGGATATAATTATGTGGAGCTCAATTTCATTTGCAACCAAAGTTCAAAATCGCGAGCAGCTGTCAATTGTAATTAGCTTCAGAAAGAGCACTGGCACGTGTATATGCTATACTATCTGTAGTATATTATTATGAAGCAGTGAATAACAGTTTACACCAGCACTAGGCTATATATTATACCTTTCAATCCTGAAATATGACCTAAATAAATTATACCATATTATCGTAATTGTGTGCGTAATTCCATTAAATGTCCACTAATATTAATTTAGGCCTATATTGTTGACCGATCGGGGTGCTGAAAAACTGGGGCACGGTAGGCTATACCGTACAATTATCTTACATGTTTACGTGCTGTAAATAAAAGTCGAATCTTGACCGGAAATGATCTTGCATTAAACTCTGTGAACGCGTTCATCGGTTTATATTATAATGTTCACTGAAATGTACTAATATAATATATATCAATGATAATGTCCACTCCGTTCAGATTGAGGTCTAAGATGATCCGGGTGACAGATTGACCCTGAAGCATGAACGAGGTATAGGGTCTTCTCGTGAATGTGGTAAACATGTAGGCCTACAAATTGTACATGTAGGCCTACACAACTGCAGTCTCATCGCCATCTTTATCCTTGCATGGGCAATGTGCATGTGGATTTAGAATGCACGAATCTCCAGATTTCTTCAGTGAACATAAAAGATAAGTCATGGCAACCTGATCGTGCATGATTGATGGACTTAACATCTTTTACAATGACGAGTTTTGGAGGGATTGAAAAGGCGCTGTATATATTATATGTATACATAATGCAAATAAACAGACCTATACATATATATAGTATAAATATTCTATAATATATGCACAGTTTGTACACACAGGCATAAAGACATACATAGCCTACATACATGCAAACGTAGGAACGCATATACATTCACAAGTGAAACTCAGAAGCGGTGAGGATGGCCAGAGACAGCATCGTTCAAAGGATTCAATTCTAAGACAGAACGTTTCGACTCTATAACTGCAGGTGACTGGCACAGTGACACTGTGGAACGGACCTTCACCGGTTATTGATGTGCTTGAAGTGCTTCAGATGATTGAAGGCTTTAGATGCACGAGAAAAACGTCGTCGTTGATTATCCTTCATTTAGTCTATGGTTCTATAAATTTTAATCTATGGTTCTATAAATTTTAGTCCATGGTTCTATAAATTTTAGTCTATGGTTCTATAAATTTTAATCTATGGTTCTATAAATTTTAGTCTATGGTTCTATAAATTTTAGTCTATGGTTCTATGGACGCTCAAGTCTGAACGCAGAGTCTTCTTAGCACAAAGGATCTTATAGCCTTATAGGACTATTATAATAGGCTACTGTTGGTTTCAAGTTTGGATCAAACAACAGCATTCAGTGACAACCCAGCGATCTTACTTAGCCATGGATGCATGCTCCTTTTGATTCGCTTCGGAAAGTCATTGATATGATTGTCTGTTTGTAGCCTATGTGGGTTATGTGCATGACATTGTGTATACGTGCATGTGCGCACGCACGCACCCACACACACACACATACATGCAAACATCATATATAGACCTACCTACGGACTATACAGTGTGTAAAACTATGTAGGCTACTTGTCTACATTCAACGATAGTTATAAACTTTTTATTTTTTATTTAGACCTGCATGTCTTTGTTTATTTGTTTCTTTGTCTGCTACTTTGTTACAAATAGACCTACCTCGAATTCTCCTTTGTCACTCTCGACTTCTCGCTTTCTGCGCAAATTGCAGGCAGGTGTAACGTATACGTGTGTGTGATTCTAAATCGGGTTTTACGACCCTGCAATTGTTGCTCGTAACGACCGACATTTATACAACCGAACAACCGCAGCCGACAACAGCAACAACGACAACAACGACAACAGCGACAACAGCCGACGAACGAGACAATGGACAAGACGAGTGAGAGTGAGAGTTGTTCCGCGGTCGGTAATAATAATAGTGCGTCGCATCGCTAAGTGAGACACATTCTTGTAAATCACGGCAAGTACATCCTACACCGCAGACATTTATTAGGCCATTCCTACTAGGCGAGGCGGCGGCTCACTTAAAACACCCCCCCCCAACCACCCACACAAGTCAGACAAATAAAAGAATTTTATTACCGTCAAGACGAGTTGGTCGGTCGTTAGTTTTCTCCTTTGCTGTTCCTCCGTCTCTTTCCGGCTCTTTCCGTCTCTTTCCGTCTCTTTCCGGCTCCAAGTCGATCGCCTTCAAGTCACCCAACGACTTTGAAGCCGTAGTCTGATGCCACTCTGGGGCGGACGGGTGGACAGAGCTGCAGCTGCACCTACTCCTTCCTCACTCAGTCCGTTGCAGCTCCTCTCAGTCGTCCGCTGATCGGTCTCTGTCTTCTTCCCTTCTGTCACTTTCGAAAGCCTTTATAAGCAGCAGTTGCTGTCCGTTGTTCGAGAGGCGAAGAGCCGATTGGCGGCAGCGCTGACGAGGAAGGGAGGAGGAGGGCTTAGAAGCAGCAAGGCGCCTCTACCGCCGCCGCTGCCTACGATCGACCGACTGCGTTGCGTTGCTAGTTGCTACGGCTGTGGTGGAGGAAGCGTAGACCGATGACTTAATACTCAAGGCCCGTCGTGGCAGCAGACCCCCGACCGATGTACAGACGACCGACCGACCGACCGACAGAGGGCTTAGGACCGACCGATGTCTGGAGGCGCTGTCTCTGCCTTATCAGTCGACAGGTGGCATACCAGAGGTCGACCAATAGCCGCCCCCCTCTTCTCTGATGATGGGCGCCAAATTATGTCCAGATGAGTCTTAGGTCTCTGTCTGTCTGTCTATTTTCTTTAGCACCGGAGACGATTGAGATTGCTTATTTGCCATTTTCATTGTGAAACCAAATTCAAGCGAAACTCAGGAGGAGACCACTGCTGACTGCTGCTGACTGCTGCTGAACTCCAGTTGACAAATGCTCCAGTTTCTGTCTCCCGTCTAAATCCAAGTTCTGTCTGACTGTCTCTGCCCTTTAGTCTTTTAGTCCTTTAGTCCTTTAGTCATTCTATCTTTGCCCTTAAATCCTTATACAGGGTGGGACAAAATAGAAATAACCTGCGCTTTCTTGCCAGGGATGAAAGTGATCCAGATCTGTCCGGGTCTGCGATCCGGCATTAATTTTCACGACCCGCCGGTGCCGGGTCTTAGCCGCAAGGTCGTAGCCATGAATCCATGATTTATTGGGTGGGGACAGGGATGGACAAATTACAGGGCAACATGTAATTGAATTACAAATGACCAATTACTAGAAAAATGTAATTAAATTACAAATTACTTTGAGGTTTAAATCATTGGAAATTTGGAATATAAAAAACTCAGGCAGGAAGTGCATGCATTTTTTCTTTACTCAATTAAATTGCTGCCCATCCCTGTATATTATTTATGAATTCTAGCGTTTCCGTTTTTGCAATTGCAATTGCGTGCATGACATCCTGACCGCCCGCATGGTCGCCAAATCTGGTATCAAGAGAAAACAATCTGTAAATTAGTTGATAATTTACACAATCATTATAGGCCTGCACATGCCAGCCTATTATCGACCAAATAGCCTAGTATAAGATGGATGTGAACTTAACTAGCTGGCAAACTTCCTTCTGCTATAGCCTATGCCTGTCTTAAAACCTATTTATCTTCTCGTGGCTTTGTGAGCTCTGGTGGAAAGAGGAGTGTTGTCTCAGAACCTGGTGTAATTATCCACTTGACCAAGTGTCACTCTTAACTAGACTATATAGATAAGTCATTTAATTATAAAGGCTGTTTGCTTTTAGACTGTTTGACTCTTATCAGTATTAAACGACTATTTCAGTTGAATGTATCCTGCATAAGACTGACGTTACTTACAATGATGTGGAGAGGATAATCATCGAATGACTATGAGGATGCAGGAAAGAGCCCAGACACGAGTTTAGCCCGTATACAAATGAGCGGAAAGGCCATTCCATGTGGAGTGACCTATCACAGCAAATGTTCGGCTTTGAGTAAGGCACAATGAAGCCAAGACGGTCGGAAGAGAGCAGGGGCGAACAGATGTCGCTCAGAGAGGCTTATGCATAATATATTATTATACCGTGGGGGGGGGGGGGTTGCTCGACCTGAACAAACCGACAAGCAACCGAATCACTCAGGAGGTTTTGAGGGTCGTCTTTAGCTCTCATGGCGGGTTCTTGCCGACTATTAGCAGGCTTAAGCCGCTTAACATCACGTATAGGCCTGCACATAGAATAAGAGTTTCAAAATTAAATCCCTTTAGTCTTACATCATATTTAGTAAATACATTGTTTCATTGGCGGGGGGTGCTCAAACACCCAAAACACCCCCACCCCAGCTACGCTCTTTTTGAGTCTCTTTGTGAAGTTCTTGATGACCTTGTTGATATGTTCCAGAGGTAGGCCTAAATCTTCCAATATCAACTCCAATGCGACCATCAATAATTCTCTTTATCGCTCATGGTTTTGGCCGCAGCAGGTTGTGGCATATCTTTCGCATAGCTGTCCACACTCTTGATAATTAATCTATCCTGTTCAAATCTTATTTGGGGGCAACCGGTTCTTCTCAATAACACAATAATATTGACGTTGAGTGAAGAACGGCTTAGCCCATCTCCTCTCATCAACAGCATATTTCTTAACTCTCAATGTAACTCTTAATTTCTCCGCTATCACTGTTTATCAATGTGTGCAGTGATTATAGCTTTAAATCCAAGACTTTACTCATGAATTGTCTGAAAACACAGGCCTGTTTAATTTGATACATTTGCTAATTTAATGTTTTACGAGTTTCAATTTTATTGCTTCGACAACAGAATTATTAATATGAAAATTCTTTATTTACCAACTTGATAGTCAACTTGTCAAGTTGAATATCAAGTTGGTAAATAAAGAATTTTCATAATGATTGTGTCGTGCAGCTACGCTGGTACGTGTTTCATTTATAAATTATAAAAATTAATGATCACCTTACAATTTCAAGTTTATTTGATAGCAATTAGTTGAGATGTGACTTTCAAAAATCCTTTTTTACTTTTGTTGCGCTATGCTTTTGGATCGTTAAAAACAAAGTGGGTGGAATCACTAAAAGCGACATGTCTTTGTTCTGTCTGATATTTTCTGGTGGAGGTCGGCTGTTGTACGCAGATAGGCTATATCAATTGTCTTTAGGTCTGTAAAATGTGATAGAAAGGGTTTTAGGCTACTTTTGGACTATAAATATTGTCAAAACACGTTAGGTCATTAGACTAGCTTACTTTTTGGTCCACTCTGTATATTTGCATATAAATCCTACTAGTTCAATGATTATGTAAATTGATTTTCTTATGATTTTCATCTCATCATGAGAGTGTTGCTGTTGTTTTATTCTTGCTCTTGCCCTATAGGCTTTTGCTTTTATTCCTCAGCTCTTCGTTTTCTCTTATTTCTCTGCCATTAACTCGTGTTTAGGCCTACTTCCTCCCCACTTATCCCTACATAGATCTATATACAGATTGACTAGACTCTCCAGATAACATGCTTCTTCGAGCATCTTCTCGAAGACGCTTCCATGCACTTGGTAGATGAGCGTATATCCTCCCTTACCGACCTATAATCACAGACCGCCTGGGTTGAATGTCTGTAGATGATCGTCTACTTAATAAGCAGGGGTCGAATCCAGGACTGCTGAGCAAATGGATCGCATTAGATAAAATTATATCTCGATTAGAAGCATCGCCGACTGTTACCGACCGGGAAGAGATATTCCTGCAGGAGCTAATCATTACTGTTGTTGCATCAGGAACATATCCGTTGGACCGTTTCATATCCGGAGTAATTGAAATAATTCCAGTCCAAGATTCTCACACATCTATATATATAAAAATGTAACGGCGTTCGCACGAATCTTCCTCATAAAGGATCTTGGTAAGTCCTGGACCGATTCTTTTCAAAATTGCAGCAAAACGTTCCGTTAATATAGGCGCAGGTTTGTATAATGCTTTTTTTCCCAAAATCTTCTACAACAAATAAACCACTTTCACTTCCATTCGACCGATTCCGAGTTGAATATGCGCTACATGAACCTTGCGCAACCGCCATTTTTAAACGCGAACTATTTTTGGCGAATGCATTTGGACGGTTTCAATTTGAACTCACAATCGGTCGAATCGAAGTGAAAGTTATTTCTTTTTGTTATGGACGGTTTGAATTTTAACTCTCAATCGGTCGAATCGAAGTGAAAGTTATTTCTTTTGTAAAAGATCTGCAAATTCGACCGTTTTACGCCCGCCGATAGGCTTTGCTTCGGGCGCGTGTTCCGTTTATGTAGCGCATTTCAACACATTCGATTCCGGCCTTTTTGATGTTCCGCGTCGCTCTGTTCCGCGTCGCTGTCGCCCCGTGTCGGAAAGGGACGGTGCGAAAAAGGAAGGAAGGGAAGGAGCGGGACGAACAGGGAGGGGAGAGATGGAGGATGTAAGGGGAGTGGAGGGGGAGGGGAGGAGGGGGAGGGGTGGGAGGGAGAAGGGGAGGGGAGAGGGAGAGGGGCAGGGGAATAGAGGGAGAGGGGAGGGGAGGGAAGGGGGAGGGGGCGGGGAGAGGGCGGAGGAGAGAGGGGGAGGGGAGAGAGGGGGAGAGAGGGGAGGGGGAGAGAGGGGGAGGATTGGAGGCAGAGGACGGTCTTTTCTGCCACAGCAACGCGTGGCCGGGTTCAGCTAGTATATATATATATATATAGATGTATACACTGTGTCCCAATAAATCGAGACCCCTTTTTATAATGTGAATAAAACAGGCAAATCTTAATCGATTTTCAAAATTTTAAAACTGTTTTTATCGTGAGATAGGCTAATTATCTTACACTGATTCAAATATGAAGTTTCTGGCATGAATATTGATGTCACAATTACGTCATTTGCATCAGATAATTCCAATGTTAAGTATCAAAAAAATTGTGTTCGATATTAACATATGAAATTTCTTATGCAAATGACGTAATTGTGACGTCAATATTCATGCCAGAAACTTCATATTTGAATCAGTGTAAGATAATTATCTCAGGATAAAAACAGTTTTAAAATTTTGAAAATCGATTAAGATTTGCCTGTTTTATTCACATTATAAAAAGGGGTCTCGATTTATTGGGACACAGTGTATATATACATACACGGCACGGTCAATTTAAGCAGCGTCTTGTTCATAAGCACTTTAAAATTTAAATGACGTCGGTCTAGATACAATGCATGGTCTCGATATTTGGAATTATTTGGTGCGCGTGCAAGGTATGTACCGTATGTCTCTCAATGAGACAAGGTGGTAGGCTATTATAGTCTTGGACTAAATATGAAGAATGAACTACGCAGTGCATTCATCCGTATAAGTATAAGTGGCTTCGATATCTCGCGTGCGCGTGCGCAGTGGGTCAAGGTCGATTCTAGCATAAACGATGGATTTACTAAAGGTAAACTTAAAGACTCGCGCGTTTCGAGTTTGCAATTTTGATAGGCCTATAATCCATCATCTATGATAGAATCGACCTTGACCCACTACGCACGTGCACGCGATATATCGAATCCGCTAATACCATCGTCACCAAAGGAATATTATGTGGCGCAAGGAATTGATGAAGATAATAATGATGACGACGACGACGGTGGTGGTAGTGGTCGTGGTGGTGTGGGTGGTGGTGGTCGTGGTCGTGGTGGTGGTCGTGGTGCATGGTGGCGACAACGACGACAGTGATGATGATGATGATGATGATGATGATGATGATGATGATGATACACTGTTGATACAGTCATGTACTTCAGACAAGTCTTCAGTATTTCTTCTTATCATTGCTCTTGGAAACGATGGTACTCGCGGGAATATATACTATAATTATAGTGATATAAACTGGCCGTCCAATATCTCATTTCTCTCTCTAAACCAACCGTGGGTCCTATGTAAACAATGAGCCGTTGACAATGAAGGTATACAAAAGATCACCATTTGAGAATGTAGGTCTGAATTCTAAGGAAAGCCAGACATTATCATGTGTAGGCTGATGAATGGAGACTCGGATGATCAAGTCCAGAAGCAGGCCGATACTGGCACAATGCACGAATCAACCGACTAGCAACGATCGATCATTAGACATTTTGTAAAGAAACCGATCAGGATATACAAACAAACAGACAGAAGACAGACAGACAGACAGAAACACAGACACATATAGAGACTCAAGGATTGACTGACTGACTGACTGACTGACTGAATAACTGACTGAATAACTGACTGACTATAATGTTAGTGAGTGAAAGAATGAGTGAACGAATGAGTGAACGAATGAACGAACGAATGAGTGAGTGACTGAGTGAGCGAGTGACTGACTGACTGTCTGGCTGGCTGAAAAGCGAATAGACGCATATTATGATAGACCGAAAGACAGGCGGACAGGCAAATGGAAGCACAGACAAACGTAGGCTACACACAGAAATACAGAGACAAGCAAACAAGAAGAAAGGTTTCTTATAGATCAGCAGGGCGTCATGTCAGAAAGGAATCTATTTATTGATCCAAATTATATATTATTTATTTATTATTATATATATTATACATATACGCATACGTGTGTAGGCCTATATATATATATATATATATATATATATATATATATATATATATATATATATATATATATATATATATTATAATATGTCATGTGTGTGCGTGTGTGTGTGTGTATGTATGTATGTTTATAATGCCATGCTTTAATACCGACACCACCTCTGCTGGAGATGTTGGTTCAGCCCCCGTGTAATCGGAATCTATAGATCGCCCATCTCCTGCAGCGCATGTGAACAAGAGGGAGACGAATCTCAACCCCCGCTGGGCTGCACAGAACATAAGACAGCAACCGACGTATATATAAATATATATATATATACACTGTGCCCCATAAAAAAACACACGATAAAACTTTTCAAAAATCTTCTATTAAACTAAGCCAATTGTAATAGAAGTTCGTACGTTGTTTCTCAAATAATTTTGCCACAAAATATTTTACATTTTACTTACTCACAGAAGTGGTTGCTGTTGGAGGCAGTGACGCAGACTAGGCGTGTTAGGAAACATTTAAACAGAGGTTAGTCAAGCGACTTATTCATTCTCCTGCAGGACAGCGCCCCAGCACATCGCGCAAAGGACACCATTGCGTTGCTGCGACGTGAAACACCAAGCTTCATTGGACCGGAACTCTGTCCAGCAAACTCACCAGACCTCAATCCCGTTGACTACAGAATTTGGGGTCTAATACAGGAACGCGTCTACCAGACAGCAATACGGAACATCAACGAGTTGAAGGAGCGCCTCATCGTTGTGTGGGCACAGTTGAAGCAGAGTGTCATTGACAAAGCTACTGAACAGTGGCGGCCAAGGCTGAGAGCCTGCGTTCAAGCGAAGGGACATCACTTCGAACATCTTCTTAAATGAAACATTACTTTTTCTTATTTAACATTAGACTTACATGCGTTTCATGACAAAGTTTTTTGGTGTGTTTTTTTATGGGGCACAGTGTATATTATGTAGGCCTATATACGTTGGTTGCTGTCTTATGTTATATATATATATATATATATATATATATATATATATATATATATTTATACAGACTGTGGATAGGTTTTCCTCTTTTAGTCCGACGTATATAGTTTGGCTAATCGCATGCTTTCAATTACTGTTATAGGTGCATTATGGAGTCACATTCATATCCACAACACCGTATAGTTGAACGGGGTCGTGGAGATTGTTCTTGTTGAATGTCGACCCTATCAGATAGATTGTATAATAATATAACCTTCTATTTTTATGATAGACATAATTGTTTTCATAGTCAGATCGTATTTTCGTTAGCATCATGATGAAGTATAAAACCTACACCGGGCCTGAATTTTTCTTCGAGATTTATGTTCCAACCGACCCGAGCTTCACAATAAATTATTATTGGCTTGTATAGCCGAGTACCGACGCAGCTATGAGCACACACTGACGGAGAGCGAGAGATGAAATATCGAGGCTAACGAATATTGTTAAAAGTACCTCTTTATAAAGTGATGGTATCTTTTATAGGCTATCACAAGCTTAGCTCAGTGCAACTTCTAATACAGTACTCTTTTGTTGCAATAACACGTGTGTTATACACCCACATAGGCGTATATATATAGACTTGAGCTTCATTCGACAAAATTTGTCTCTGCTTTTTCCGTGCAAGGCTCAGAAGTTCGATCAGTCTGTACTCTGTAATAGGAGTTGTAGAGAATATATTTAGAGAAAGATTTCTCGAATCTCGATACACCGTTCATTGGCGGCACTTCATTCATTCTTCTATTCCGAAAATTTATAAAATGACTCAAGAAGATTATACTCAAAGGCGTAGGCTACATGTATGTTCGAAGTGGCACGTATGACAGACACAAGACATTGTATACATTGTGCTACGAGTCACGGGGAAGGATAGACAGACAGACATTCAGACAGACAAACAGACAGACATTCAGACAGACAAACAGACAGACAAACAAAGAGACAGACATCGGAGACAGAGATAGACAGGCCTACCCATACATACAGACAGACAGACAGACACATAATTATAATACAGATAGGCATGGACATTATGCACCATGGTTCTGGGCATATTTTGTTTCGTGATATTATATGAACATCTGCTCTGTCAATTGGAAATGCCATCTTCAATGCCGAGGAATGTAGGCCTATTATACGTGCATGTCTAGCTGTCTGGCACTTAATGGCATTCATCATCCGCATTGTAGTGTCTAGCCGCAGAAGAGATCATTCGGTTGGAGCCGAAACAAGAGACAATCAGACAATACAGAAGAATTAACCACTTCATCAGGCCCGGATCTACAGTTTTGGGGGCTGATCGAATGACGGGCCCCTTACAATTTTAAGAAGCCAGGCAGACATACAAGTTACTTCATACATATGTATCTCTTAACAGTTAAGACGAATGATCGAAACTTCTACGAATGTCAGCTCGTCATCCGTATAATACGATGACGTCATAGATAAATAAGTAAGAGAATTGGCAGGTGCGTAAGTATGTATTTAATTTATATATATAGAAATAGCTGTACCCGGCCACGCGTTGCTGTGGCTGAAAAGATCGTCGAACTATCCCTCGCTACCTAAATTTCCCCCTCTCCTCCACTTCTCCTCTCCCTCCACTTCTCCCCTCCCCGTCCCCTCCTCGTTTCCGTCCCTCTCCCCTTCCCTCCCCCTCCCATATGGAAGGCCGGCACACTGGTCATAACCCGGCCCTGTCCGTAAGAACATTTTTGCGGCCATGAATGTGAATTTTACACTTTTAATTCTTTTGACGATGCTATAGGCCTACCATCATGGTTGACTCTATCAGTGTTTAGGCTATAAGCTTACCGATTGTAAGCCTTTAATTATGCACGCGCGTCATCAAACTCCTGTGATTTATTGATTTCTCGCATTTGCTATAGCACCCCTTCACTCTTACTACTCAGAGGCGCTCCCGACTACAGCGCGGACACTGCATCGGAGTTTCATGCCGATGCGCCCGAGCAATTGTGAGTGAAGGACTTGCTCAAGGTCCCGTATACACTGCTAGGCCTACTTCGAGGTGGGTTCGAACCAGCAGAACCATCCGGCTCCAAGGCACCGAACCACTAGGCAACACTATACCGCGCCTCACAATATAATAATTGTTTGCGGATAGGCCTATAGAGTCGTCGTCTTATTTTCTTAGAATTAACTTTCACTTACAATGGTGCTTAGAATGAAACAATTTCATTTGTTTGGATTTTAGAATTGCATTTCTTCTAACCGACATTCTTTCCGCATTCATCCATCCATTGTTCAAACTATTCATCGTCTGAATCTTCAACGAATGCACAAGGTTCGCTTCCATATCCAACATCAAACTGCTCTGTCGCATTATATATATATATACATATATATATACATATATATACATATATATATACATCACAGTATGAATAATAGCATTATAGCATATGTACAGGGTGGGCCAAAAAAAGTGAGAACATCTAGTAGAATACGAGTTATTTACAAATATAATTCAATTAATTATATTGTTTTCATGTATTTTTGTTTGCCAAGTATTTAGCTAATCAGAAATCATGCTCAATGTGTCCTCCTTGCTTCTCAACGAGTTTTTTTAAGCGTCGACGCCACTCGTTTATGCTACTGCATGTCAATAAAGCGCTGCCCCAGGTTTCTCCATTCTTCGATTATTGCCAAATTGAGCTGCTCAACTGTGGTAAATTTTCGCAGACGGTAGACTTTTTCTTGCAAAGCACCCCATATGACATAATACTGTGTTTAGCCTAAATCACAACTGTTCTGTGGCCACATGTCTGGCTCGATGAAGCTAACATTCTCCTGACGATGTATTTCAGGCTGTGCGAGATGGAGCTCCGTCTTGCTGCTGTAATGTCCAGTTATGGCGATCACATATCGCTTGAATTACAGGCAGCAAACCTTGTCTCAGAACATGTCCACAACTGTTTACTTTGGCGCCTGGTTCAACGAACACAATATTAGTTTTACCCATTCGAGACACACCAACTGATATAAAAGATACCGCGCGGCTGAAATGGTCACGTTCTCGTATGAGTCGACTTTCCTGAACTTACATTTTTCCTTGTTTCAACGGAATAAACAATTAACTGGAGTGGCATTGGTGAATGTCTTTTCATCTGCAAACCAGATGCTTCGTACACTTCTCTCATTAGGAAACCGCTCAAGTAGCTGCCGACTGCGTTGCAAGCGTTTCAAAGTGACATTTTCATTGAGCTTCTGCCCGATCACACGCTTGTACGTTTTGAGTTGTAAATTTTGCTTAACAATATGTCAAAATAAAGACATCATGTAGCTAAATAGATAAGTAAGTGAATGAGTGAACAATTTAAGCTATTATGGATACAGTGAAACAAGTTTTGGTGCAATTATACTACTTTTTACGCGATGTTCTCACTTTTTTTGGCCCACCCTGTATATATAAAAATTATTTCACAGTATAAATAACTTATAGAAGTAGTCTGCTGCAATTTTATGCATATCCTAATGTCTAATGAATATGAGATGAGAAATTTATTGTGATTGTTCCTTTCCAATGGATTCTGCACTGTCGTTGTGATTCGTGCTTAGCAGAGCGTTGCATTGAGACAAGTCTTGCGGAAAACCTGATCCGCTTGAGCGCGTTTTATGCGAATCGGTGTTCTAATGGCTGTCGCATCAATTCTTCCTCATCAGTAACTATAACGACTGCAGGTTCGCTTTGATCTATAGCCAGAGCTACTGTGCCAGTGTGCCGTGTGCCTCCTACTCTGTAGTCCGCCGCCGCCGCTGTATTGGTCTTCGCCAGTGCGCCTGCACCGCCTTTGTGTCTGTCCATTCATATCGGAGTTCTCAAGGATGGCATAGACTTTGCCATTCTCCAACCAAGATTAATTATTTGACTAGCGGAGCCTTCCATAAGCTGCATGTTTATAATAATAATTGTTAGGTCTTTGGAGACCAAGTGTTTAATCTAGGCGTCCCTATGGAGGCGCAAAGTTACAGTCACCTACTAAGTTATCAACCCCCCAATACTTTTCACCCCAGAAATTTTGACAAAATGGTAATAGTTTTAGGTGCTTTGTTCGGTGTGCCTTGGCTCAGAGACAGGCATTTGCTGCGATATGTCCCTCCTCATGGAATGGCCTTCCCCTCTCCTATATGGGGCTATGCTCTTCCCCACATCCTCTCACTCTCTAAATAGGCCTACATTTCTTCCCACCCCCATGGTTTCTGTGCTGAAAGTGCCTCTGAATAGCCCAGACTTCAAGAGGCACTCTATATAAATTTTAGATATGATACAATACAACTGGTGTCCTCCTGAATATCTTTCTTCTCAATCGCCGGCAGCATTTGTTCTATTCTCGCTCATGACTGACATACTTAACCCTTTAATGACCAGCTATGTTTTCATGCATTTTAGTACACGCTGGTCATTAAAGGGTTAAAACCAGCACACTCCATCTCTGCAGATTCCTACAAATGTGTCTCACCCGCAACTCTCATAACAACACCCTGCTCTCCTTCCTTTGACATTGGTTAATACCTTTTCTGGTTTCTTCTTCCTATTCTCTTCTAGGTCCATCTTTCAGTTTCCTTCATCCATTATTTCTTCATCATTATTCTGGTGCATAATATTATAATCATTGTGTACCAAAAAGTCTTTGCGCTTGCTGGACAAATTCAAATCCAATATAAACAAAGAAAAGTTCTATTCTATGACAAAACAGTACATGAATGAACAGATAAAGCATGTCTTTTGACCTGGGGAGGGGGGGTGAGAAGACATATATGTTTTGACCATGAACTTATACTTAAGAGCAACTTTGTATGATCCACAAAACATTGCAACAGCATCATCAACATATAAACCAGCCTCATAAGTTGCTGTGCACAATCTCAGAGCAGCAAAATCAAACTACTAATCAATGATCATCATCAATTAATTAATTAGCCACAACACATCACCTCAGAGCAGCAAAATCAAACTACTAATCAATGATCATCATCAATTAATTAATTAGCCACAACACATCACCTCAGACTATGCAGGAAAATAAAGTTGTTCATCGATACCACAACTAATAAGTAATCATGCATAATCAAACTCTAAACTCAAAGGACAAATGATTAATTAAATTTAGGAAACTACTAATCAAGAGTTCCATGTCAAAGCTGATCAACACTCAATTCTATCCATTCAGTAAACATTAACTTTAGTGTCAACGTTAAAGGAAAAAGAAATCTCTGAGACAGTTTTGTGTAAGGATTCAGACATTGCTAATAAAATGTCAAAAACATCTAAGTCCTTTTTAATCAAACTTAGCACATAACACTTTTGAAGCACCTTCATTGAACACATTAGGCTGAAATCAACAAACGTGAAACCTTATAAAATATAGCTGGAATAAACCAATCAAAGGCAAAAGAAATTCAGATTTAAGGTTATTCAAATGAGCTGTAAAGCAGGAAGCGAATAAGGGTGGACCTTGATCAACCCTGATCAAGTTTTGTTACAGACTTTGACTTGCTCCTCTGACAGAGATACTAAAATCTGATGCTAAGCATATAAAATAAAATAGTAGTAGCAGCAATAGCAGCGGTAATAGTGATAGTGCTAATATTAGTAATTGAATGGTAGTAGAAGTAGCAATGAAGTACCCGGTAGTTGTATTTCTTATTAGAAGCAGCAGCAGAAGCAAATAAAATACCCATGATAATATATAATGGCAACAACAATAATAACAATTATAAAAGCACACCCACTTACAAAACTTAATGTGTCTTGGCACAATTGAATTGGCATGGTCTAGCTGACTGCAAAATATCATCATTATAAATTATAACAGTCTCCAAATATGATAAACGAAGACAAAATGAAACAAATAAACTAAACATTTGTCCACCAGTTCTTTGATCAACTGGTTCAATAACTGAATTTTCCTTGGACCATATCCAAGAATGAACAGGCATCATAGCAAAAGCATTTATGATGTTCAAACAAAATAGCAAATACAACAAACGAGAAACTTAATTCACCTGATCTAAAAAAAAGTTAATTATGGCAAAACTCTGCTCATTAAAATCACCCAACAACACACTGCAGTTGTCAACGTATATGCATATCACAGCAACTAACGCGACAAGTTTTGTTTAAGTAAGTAAGCAAGCGCTTGTCACATGACACAAGATCTCGTCTGTCATTACGTCGCATCCCACACAGAACACAGCACATCACCAAAGCATGCAGGCTCAACAATCTGTCTGAATCTTATGAAGTGAATTAGATGCAACGAAGAAAGAAACATGGATTTGAAGCCAAACCGTTCACTAATTTCAAACTAATCTAAACCAACGGCCGGCCGCTAGATCTTTGGGAGTTTTGGAGCAACGACGAGTGGATTGTTCTCCTTCAGTTCTTTACGCCCTTCTCCTTTGTAGTCGTACGTACACTGGTGTGCCTCTGGATATCGATGGACAGCGCAAAATGATTTCTCACATCTGTTACAATACACAAAGAATAATCAGCTTTCAAGTCATGTTGATGAACATTGCATAATTAGAAATTAATACACATTGTCTTTCTTGTCAACTCATGAGCAATATGATGAATACCAAATGCTCTGAGCAGTAAACACAAATTTATAAATCCAAACAAGTTTGAGAAAATAAATAATGAATGGGCAGCAACACACATAAACCAAAGGTGTATTCATGGAGAGGGGTAAATATGGGTTCGAACTCTCCCAAAAAAGTAATTGACAAAAAAAATTCCAAACTTATTTCATATTCTGTGACAATGTCTCATGGAAATTCCAGAAATGGAAAGTCCCCAAAATTAGTATTATTATTATTAAATGAATTTGTAATGCACACAAGGTCACAAGATGTGAATCTGAGGTGCGAAGATTCAAAATCTGTCAGGAAAAGATGCAGTTAGAAATACATGTGCTTGACAGGCATGGAGAAGTAGTGAGTTTTGAGCTGTTTTTTTAAGGATGGAATTGAACTTGAGTTATGAAGCGAGAGCGGAAGTCGATTCCATTCCCTAGGTGGCATGCAGCACGCTAGCCCAAAACCGTTCTGCATAGGCTCAGCTTAAAGACTCGTACTCATATATGGTCGCAGGCAACGAGAAGGAATGCAAGGAGTTAGTAGTGAGAGAAGGTAGGGAGCTGAACTGGTTCTGAGGATTTGTAGGTCAAACAGGTCAATGTAAATCTGATCCTTAACTGAACAGGAAATCAATACTTCACATGCTTTTGAACAAAATCATCAAAATTAAAATACCAACGATTTAAATCTAATGTGTTACCTGCATTCGTATGTCGAGGCGAGACCAGTTTTCTTGGAGCAGACGGCACATCGTGTAACTTTCTTGCTGCTTGCATCTTTATTTACAACTGGCTGCGGCGCTGGAGATGCTAATGGTTTACCGGGAATCCGCTTGCAAAATAATTCTCCCTGGAAAAATGATAAAATGTTTCATTAATGAAAGTTCTGTATAATTATTTGTGTGATGCTGCATCAAAACCGAGCACATATTTATGTCACACTTTTTCTGAAAATGAGATTCTTACATTTTTTCCATTTACAACATGAAATCACATTTCTACCAATGCAAAAAACAATAAGAGAACTTCCATAGAATCTGAGATATTCTAATGAGATATTCTAATGAGATGTTCTAAGTAATGAGAATACAGGATATGAAGAAAATCACAATCATTGCATAAATGTATAATGTATACAATAGAAAACCCTGGACTATGTATAGTCATAATGGAGCCAATGTTGGGATATACAGTTTTTGAAAAGGTCATAACTTTAATAAATCCAAAAGCTCTAAATGGATCAAAGAAAAACAAACACCGGACGACAATAATAGAAGACGATAGATTTGCATTTTAAATGTTTGTTTCTAGTCATTTTTATGATTTTCTACAAAACTTTTTCAGCAAATTTTTGGAAAAATTAATAATTACATTTGACATGAATTTGACTCAAACTATAAAACAATAACCATGCAGGTAATTTTTGGCAAGTTTCTTAAAATTCCATTTGCCACATGCGGCTGGTTTTTATTGAGCACATCACATTTACTTTCAAGAAATTCGAAAATTGACAAAACATCTCCAGAAGTTAATTTACAATCATAAATATATCATCAGTCACATTGATAATCATGGAAGCACATCAGTGTACTGACAGATTAAAGGAAGAAAGTCAGTTAATGCCCATAACAATGTAAGCTGCTTGGTATCAGGTTACTAGTTAACTCTTAGTGCCTCTGCAGTTCACCATTTTCCAGAAAAAAAACCTCATGTCCACGATTTTTTTACAGTCAATATTGAACCACTTCAGTGGTGATCAACAGTGAGAACGTTGACCACTCTATTATCTCTGCAATTTCAAATCATAATCCTGGAAAAGACTCACCAAAAACTTTCAGATCCACTCTCTTCAGTGAATTCATCGGACAGACTAGTTACCAAACCGAATTTAACCAATCAACGATAACCAAATTCAATTTACAGATCCACAAAAATATGTCTAACCTTTTCTGACAAATCGTTGGTTGGTTGGTTAAACCGAGAGCCTCCAGGAAACGTTTCCGCGAGCATCAAGTAGCTGTTAAGCGCTTTGAACGAACTGCTAATGCTACCAATGCTATCCGACATAAGCTGTGCACTTCCATCTGGCAGAACACTCGTCCTTTTGTTAGAGTTTAAAATAGAAGCGTCCGACCGTTCTTTGGTCTCAAAGTCTTTTCCTGGCAGACTCAATCTGCGAGACTTTGATGCGAGAGCCTGTCTGCTGCTGATCTGAGGCAACGATCCTCCAAAACGAACAATCGACTGGTTCATGGGAAACGGTAGAATTGTTGCGATACGACCCTGAACTGGAAACGTGGAAGACTTTCTTTGATTGTCGTGCAACATGACATGTGTCGTACGGTGAAGGGTTGCGTGATGTGAAGAACCGGCGGCGGTGTCCGTCGTCTGTCTCGGCACGCTTAGTTTCTTCATTGACGGCTGACTAGAATCAACGGCTGCTTGAGTAACTGACGGGTCGTTCGGAGGGCGGCTGGTCGTGGGCTGCAGCGCTGGCGGAATGGCGGCTGTAGAGTCTCCAGTCAGTGGCTTGCTATTTTGATTAACGACAGCAGGTTTGAAGACAGAAATTTTTTGAATGCTACTCTTACGCGCTGGCGGAATGGGCTTTGGAAGATCAACTTTAGTCTGCAACATATGAATAACACACCAGTCACATTAACATTAATTCCAACATTTTAACCGTTTGATGGCCATATTGCAGAAAAGTGTATTTTACTGCTGCCCATAGCACTGTAGTAGTGCACCCTCTGTATGTATATCCTACTGACCAACACCAATGTCTAGGTGGGAGGATTCTGGAGTCACTTCATTAAGAATCGTGACCATGTTTTCTTTGGAGGAGCTGCTCTTCGTATCCTGCTTTCTCTGTTACTTACCACATGGTATGAAGTGGGTTCCACCTGTCTTTACGCCTTATGCCTACGGTTTTTGCTCTGATGCATATTTTGCAGCCTTAAACCGTCCTTTTCAGGCGGGTTTGGCTCGGGAGTACGCCTGAGTAGTAACTATGAAGAGGTGTTATGTAAATCTCCAACATAAATATTGAAAAAATCATCTACATAATGCAATGCCTAAACCCTCATAGTAGTCAAAAAGCAGGCTGAATATGCGTAGTGCAGCAACGATGCTGATCAGCAAATGCTCAGTCTCGCACTGGATCCCCTGGTGAAAAGGTAGACATCACTGATACATAGGATCCTTCATATCATTTCCATCTGCTCATGACAGATGACATGTTAGATCAGCGGTTCTCAACCTTTTTAGTCCGGCGACCCCTTTTTAACATTTCAAAAGTCGTGACGACCCCCAACGACAAAATTGATCGTGTAACAATCTCCGTTTCTCCTCATTTTTGGTAGGCCTACTATTGTCCATTGTTATGCATCTTCACCCTCATAATACGAAAACTGTTTTCTTTAGTTTGAAGTAGTCGAAGTTAGGCTATATAGGCCCTAAGCCTATTCGTCTTGTGATGCAGCTTCAACAGCTGCAGCGTCTTGCTTAGAAAGTTCTGTAATTCTTCAAACCCGCTGTCTCAAGTAAAGTGTGCCTTCTTGGCATCATCAGCTATTCAGCTTTGTTCTTAAAAATACTGGTCATGCTTTCCTACATAGGCTAGCTAGGTTAGAATGGTTAGAATATCCTATCTGAATAGTGCTCTGCGGTTTATTTGTTGGGTTTCATTGATTCTACCGATAAAATGTCATGACAAAGACCTTTAGAATTCTAATTTCTTTATTCATGCTGCAACTATTAAGCAATAGGTTACTCTGAGAATTGGTCAATGGTTCTTCTTTTCTTAACACTCAATTAACCTTACTGATATGTTTTGCGATGCTTGCAATTTCAAAAACTTCATTTTGTGCTCGTATGAATGCGCCGAGCAGGGAGAGTTTGGAGAATGGACATTCCCCATTGTCAACATTTTTCCACCCCGCAATGGTAGCATTTCAGGCTGTCGTTTTAGCGAAACTCTTCATCATTTCAGTGCTGATAGTCGTGCTGTAGGCCTACGTCTTTACGACTTCAAAGTGTCTCCTACCACTGTTTAGAATCTCAATAAAAAAATTCATCATTTCAGTGCTGAAGGCATATGGCATGGTTTATGACTTCAATAAATGTCCTCTTTCCATTCTTAATTTTTTCTAAACTTCCAATCAGTAGCCTATTTAAAACTGTCATCTGAATTTTGTCAATGCTGATAGTCATGGTTTAAGACTTCAGAATGTCGGCCCCCAGTTGTCAACAATATTTTGGATTTGTGCACCGTAACATTCTAAGACTAAGCCATCATCTAAAAAATTGCTCACACTTTCAATGCTCAGAGAGGTGGTCTAGATTTCAAAACATATTCCTCCCTGTGTTTCTTTAGAAGAATAGCAGAATTTACATTTGAAAACTAAAATGGGAAAAATTAAATTAACTGCCGCAATCTAACTGATGAATCATAGCAAAATTATGAATAAAAATTTATTTTAGTTTGTTGAAATTGCTATTTGGCCGATGTCTTTTTTGCAAATTTCTGAAGGGGCTAGGCGACCCCTGGTAAATTGTCAGGCGACCCCCGAGGGGGTCGCGACCCACAGGTTGAGAACCGCTGTGTTAGATGCTATCGGCAACCACTAAATTCAATAACGTCAATCAAAAGAAATAATCCTCACCTTATCGACTGCAATGGAATCCATCCTCTTGCGCAATGCGCTCACCTTCTGTCGCATTCGATCCTCTTCCTCCTTCCTCACTCTCGCCTCTTCGTCCTCTTCGAGATCTTCTTCTATGTCAAAAACTGTTGCACCGCTGAAAGACAGACAGAGATTTGTCAGCAAACAGATAGTTCTAAGACAACCTCCAAAAGTTGAACTAAGCTGTCAGAACTTAAATTGAAACAACAGATCAAGATGTTTTTTCTTATGAATTTGTCCTGCTACATTTGTACCTCAAACTAAGACGATCTGAATAACTTTAGATATGTAATAATAATATAAAAAAAATTTATTCAATAATCCGGTTGACAGACTGCAACCGGTTGCAGTATACAGTTATGCAGTACGAAAGATGAACATTTGAACAAGTTGTACAATTCAACAATTCACAAGAACACAAATCACAGAAGACATAAATCAAATAGTTGCAGCCATGCCAGATGCATGCTCTATCATGTACTTAAGCTGACACATAGAGCATGACTCGTGTTATTAAGAGCCAGAGTGTTATCCATTACACTAACCCCTCCTCATGTATATGCATGTTAGAGTCAAACAGGTAGCAACACTTTGACAGAAGCAACCAAGATCCTGATGCAAAATACGGAGTGTCAACATTAAGTTTCAGACACAGTACAATAACCGAAAGAAAACAAGAGCATTGACAATAAGAAACAACTAAATTTGAACTTGTTACGAAGGAAGTAAATACACTGAATTCTACCTAAGACTTTCAAATGAAAATTCTGAATCAAGAAGGCGAAAGAAGTTGAGCATCTCTCCATCGCGAACGACTACCATGGCAACCGGGCGATGACGAGACGGCTGTTCCATTTCTGCGTCAGCAAGCATCTGGAGAAATTCCGGAGGTAGCTGCTCCTGAACCTGAACTACAAAAAGATCACACAACACATCACCCATACAGATCAACCATTAGTTGAATATATCAGAATCAAAATCATAATCTCCACATAATTATCTAAAGCACCACTCAAATGTACAGCATTATCTTAGAAAACCTATTTTAGGTTACCCATTTGTCACTGAACTTTCCTAGCAACGAAACTAAAAAATGTTGGTACACTCAAAACAGATAACCAGGGAATGCATGTTATAGGAACTTGCATAGATCTTTTTAGACAATGACGAAAACAAGCAGCACACAAAGGCCAACAGTATGAAGCGTTCGCAACTTCACTTATACTGGCATCCTCGGGTAAATTCCCACATCAATTTGTCCATTACAGGCTTCAGGCACAGGTCGTGACAAAATCTTTAAAAATTTCAGCCCTGTTGGAATGTAGGTTTGAATCCTAGACTCCCCAAATGACAGTTCAACGAACTAACTACTGAAGTATTGCACACCCCAATATAGTATAACATGCAATACAATACATATGTAGTATGTAATCTTAAAATAATTTATGTAAATGTTCAGTAATTACAATTGCAATTCTCTCGTATTGCTAATGAATAATGATGATGAATAATGATGGCATACCACGACGGAAATTGATTGGCCCTCCTCTCATAGCAGGAATTAACCTCAGCTTTGCACCATCTTGAAGCATATAGTCTTCAACGGTTTTATCATCGTTCAGTTCAACTGATTGCCACACAAGGTGCTGCTGTGACATCGATATTCCTACAAAAGTAACAAAAAAGCACCTTAACTGTGTATATATTCACACAAACCACTTTCAAATCCCAATCAATCAACAACATAGCATAGCACCAATCAAAAATTATATTTTGGACTACCTGAATAGTTTAGCTATTGATTCAGAACACCGGAATACTGTTACGAGATCTCGTGGTTAAGCTGCGAGATATCTCGTAACTGGCAGCCAATCTGTTAAGGTCAATCGATTTTATTGTGCTCTTTAGCTTATTCAAGCGTATTAACATTTCTGAAAATACACCTTTTCATGGTATTTTTACTTACTTACTTTCACGAAAACATTGGCCTATAGATCGCCATAGGTCGCGAAAATATTGGGCTATTGATCGCCATATGTCAGGCCACTCTATTCTGCACCTATCTGCGGCGGCCGTACTGTTTACGTTCTACCGAGCCGTTAGTCACAATAACCAAAGTTTTTTTTAAAGAAATCTGTTTACTCAATTTGTTGATAGATTAATTAAACGTAGTGGATCCGCTCACGCCCCGAGCGTTAGCGGAAACCATGTGCTACATTCACGCCCGTAACATGATTGGTCGCACTGGCTACGGACAGGCTATTATTCGGGCTAACACCCGTCGGCCAATCAGGTTAGCGGAAAACAATGTGGAAGAGTCGAATACCGTAGGGGAGGAGGTTATGCCCATCCTTTGTCAACCCTACTGTCAACAGCACGTGCTGCGTGTCGCAGGGTCTCACGATTTTAGACGAATTGCAATGTAAAACGTTTAAAATGTCTTACAAATGACCCTACGTATGGAGGACCATTTTGCACAGGTAATTATGCGCTCTTTATCGTTAAATTTAAGCATGGTTATAACATAGAAGACCTAGGTGTCGTTCGCGTATAGGGTATAAGGTTTCGCGTCGTGAGGGTCGGTTAGGGTTAGTGTTAGGGTTAGTGTCGTCATTAGATTCTTAAGATTTTTGCGTCGTGAGGGTCGGTTAGGGTTAGTGTTAGGGTTAGTGTCGTCATTAGATTCTTAAGATTTTTGCGTTGGTTGTTTAGCAGTTGTTGGCCAACCTAGCCTAATAGCTTGACCATCAACTGCTAACATCAACTACCTTCTCCCCCCCTGCGGTCTTCGCCTCTTCCAGACGGTTCACGTGACGGGCGTGAGCGGATCCACGACCTTAATTAAAAGGTTCTTGTAAAAAAAATTGTGTTTCCACCCCTAAACATCAAAGTACTACAAAATCCGTGTAGATATAAATTTTTACTTTTTGAAGACACTTGGGGAAATATCCGGGGAATTTGCCCTATTGAAACGCCCGGGGAGGCATTCAGAGGAGATGTTGGGGGAGTTCGGGGAATGTCCAGAGGATTTGTCCGGATCCAAATTAAAACACACATCCAGAACTTTTTGTCGCTCAAGTCCTTCCACAACATAAAAAATGTAATTACCTTCAGTCAACTCGATTTTTTCTTTTAGGTCAATAATTCTTTCCTTCCGTGATACGAGAATCTGAAAAGTTCTTCCTGTAACACTTTCAATGTTCAGTTGTACAACTTGTCTCTGCTGTGGGTTCTTGTTCTTGTTATCCATTGTCAACAGGTGAGCGTGCGGAACAATAAACAACGAATGGATTGAACTTTATGTACAAACAGTCACGTTAAGACGCAAATAATTATTTATCGTCCACGCCAAAAGTCCGTGCTAAGATTAGACGACACGATGTATCACACAAATTTCCGTCAGAGTCATCAGCAGATCTCATCCGCCTTCAAACCAATCGCCAAACTAGAACGGAGTCTGTTCTGTAAACGAGACACTCGTCACGTATTTCACCATCAATGAAACACTCTTAGGCTTTACGGGATACAACTAGCTTACAGATTCCGGTTCTTGTAATTATAGTCGAATTTTAATCATCACTAATAAGTAGGTGTACACTAAGATATCTTCAAAGAAATGGAAAACATAAACAACTTTAACCACGCCTCTTTTAACACCTGACGTCATAAGTTGACCAAAGACAAGTTTGAAGAACGTAGGCTAATTATAGATCTATCATTTATGGACTTTGGTGAATAATTATAAAGTAGGCCTACTTTGTCCATCTTATCGTTAAGTAACCAAATACGTAACAAACTTGTTGCTGATTCATTGGAGTTAAATATATAATAGCTATTAATATCGTTTGTGCGCTCAAGTTCGTTCTTCCACATATAGGCCTATATGTCGGCATTATTATTATTAGGCTATTTCATCATGAATCCGTCTCGGACCTAGCGGTAGCCTAAGAATAGGCAATGTTAGGAAAAATAGGCATAGACCTAATATATGTCACATATCTATATCTATAAGAAAGGATGTATATTTCTTTGTCCAGAATGCACGCCCACAGTTTCGCAGCTATTGATCTGAAACTTTGCATCTAGACAGAGGTCCATCAAACTTAGCAAGTGCAGGGGTTGGCGAATTTCTAACACCATGGGCGCCAGGGTGGGGTGTTTTTTTAAGGGGGGGGGGGCGGAATTTTTTTCAGCTATTGATGTGAAACTTTGCATTTACACAGAGGACCGTCAGGTACACCCAGAAAACGAGTTGGCGAAACTCTACCACCAGAGGGAGAATGGTGGGGGGGCCCAAAACTCCATTTTCCCTATTTGTATACCATCACCATAGTTTCACAGCTATTCACCTGAAAAGTTGCAGCTAGATAGGGTGCCACCGGGACCACCTCGCCCCCAACCAACACACACCTCGCCCCGCAGGGGCCGGGTGGCGCAGGGCGTTGTTTAGGGGAGGTTTTTTTTAGGGGGGGGGCGAAAAAAAATTCAGTTATTGATGTCAAATTTTGCATTTAGACAGAGGAACGTCAGGTCCACTCAGTGGAGGAGTTGACGAATCTCTACCACCAGGGAGAGAAGGGGGAAATCCATTTTCCATATTTATACCATCGCCATAGTTTCACAGCTATTCACCTGAAAATTTGCAGCTAGATAGGGTGCCACCAGGACCACCTCACCCTGAACCAACACACACCACGCCCCGTTTGGGCAGGGTGAGGCAGGGCGTTGTTTAGGAGGGGGCCAAAAAAATTGGGAGGGGGATTTTTTTGCAGTTTTCCAGATATTGAAATTTGATCTGAAACTTTGCATTTAGACAGAGGACCGTCAGGTCCAGCCAGTGGAGAGGATGGTGAATCCCTACCACCACGGGTCCACGGTGGGGTGCGAAAACCCAAACTTTTGATATTTCATTTCCATCGCCATAGTTTCACAGCTATTCACCTGAAAAGTTGCAGCTAGATAGGGTGCCACCGGGACCACCTCGCCCCCAACCAACACACACCTCGCCACGCAGGGGCCGGGTGGGGCAGGGCGTTGTTTAGGGGAGGTTTTTTTAGGGGGGGGAAATTTTTGGCAGCTATTGATGTCAAATTTTGCATTTAGACAGAGGACCGTCAGGTCCACTCAGTGGAGGAGTTGGCGAATCTCTACCACCAGGGGGAGAATGGGGGGGGGGGCAAAAAATTCATTTTCTATATTTATACCATCGCCATAGTTACACAGCTATTCACCTAAAAATTTGCAGCTAGATAGGGTGCCACCAGGACCACCTCGCCCTCAAACAACACACACCATGCCCCGTAAGGGCCGGGTGGGGCAGGGCGGGGCAGGGCGTTGTTTGGGGGGGGGGCAAAATTGGGGGGGGCAATTTTTTTGCAGTTTTCCAGATTTTGATTTGAAACTGCATTTAGACAGAGGACCGTCAGGTCCAGCCAGTGGAGGGGGATGGTGAATCCCTCCCACCACGGGTCCACGGTGGGGTGCGAAAACACAAACTTTTGCTATTTCCTTTCCATCGCCATAGTTTCACAGCTATTCACCTGAAAAGTTGCAGCTAGATATATGGTGCCACCGGGTCCAACTCGCCCCAAACCAACACACACCTCGCCCCGCATGGGCCTGGTGGGGGAAGGGTGCTGTATGGGGTGGGCAAAGTTTTGAGGGCGACATTTTTTGCAGTTTTGCAGCTATTGATATGTTTGTGGTGGGGTTGTGGCCGTGGCGTGTTGAATCCTAATTTTCCCGGGCAACGCCGGGTACCACAGCTAGTAGCCTATATAGGCAGTGGCGGCGCCAGCAATAGGCTACAAATTCAGAAGATCACATCCAGTTCACGAAAGTTATTCATGAGGTCGAGGAAATTTAAATTTTCCGAGGAATTTTGGCAGGTCATAAGGCAGGTCATAAGTAAAATAGCCAGGTAGCCTAAAATTACCTGCCACAACCTATATAGGCCTAGGCTATAGCCTAGTGGCGCTGCCACTGCGCACTTGAACCTCGAAAGCGTCTGTGTAATCGCTTGAAACCTGACTTATGCAGTGATCCCAAAGCATCGGTGCAAACTTAATTAATAGACAAACCAGAGCATCTAGCTTAGCCTAATTACTCACGATCAAAGCGCTGCACCGAGGCCTAATTTAATAGGCCTGCGGACAGGTCACAGTTTAGATAGGCCTACGACTGTGTGTAAGCGGGTTCATGCACCATCTCAATGACCTTTGCGAGCGCGTGCGCAGTGGTCAAGGTCAATTCTATCATAGATGATGGATTACATAAAAACTGCAAATTCGAAATGCGCGAGTCTTTAAATATGCATTATCTTTGCTTTAAGTTTCCGAACTTTTGGGTAAATCCCTCATCTAGGCCTAGCTCATCCCTCAACTAACTGTCTGCTCTGTTCTTTGGTTCCGTTAGTAGTTAAGATTTATGTATTCTGTGATTTGTGTTCTTGTAAATTGTTTAAAGTGCACAAATGTACGCTGTAACTGGCTGCAGTCTGTCAACCGGATTGTGCCAATAAAGAAAATATTATTATCTAAATTTTTTAATTATGTATGGATGAAATCCTGCAAAAAACGCACCCTACATAATATTATCTTCTAACAATCTCTATGCATGGTTGCTTGGCAACAACATATGTAAAGCGCATCCGTAAACAATCTTCAGAATAGTCTGTGTAAGCGAGCGTATACGTTTTAAAATCAAAATTTTAATGTGGGATATTTAAGACAAATACGTGTTGTGACTTATGAATGAGAATTAAAGGCCATGCAAACGTATAGTAACCGGGACCGAATGAACGACACTAACTCTATTCCTAACCCTAACCGACCATCACGACCCCTTAATCTGACCCTACGTGTCGGTCCCGGATACTATAAGTAAGCCAATAGCACCAATAGCGTTCAGTCTTATAATAAGGTGATTCCCAATGCTATAAACATCGGTCCCGGATACTATAGTTTCGCCAAACACGGGAGCGCTAGTTTTAGCGATTTTAGGATAGTAGTGCTAGTATCTAATGACGACACTAACCCTAACACTAGCCCTAACCGATACGCACGACGCTTAATCTGACCCCAACCGACCCTCACAATGCTTAACCTGACCCTAAGCGACCCGCACGAGGCTTAACCGACCCTCACGAGTCACGACGCTTACCCTGACCCTAACCGCTAAACTAGCGGTCCCGTGTTCTGCAATTACACCGTAGTATTATAGTGTTGATACTATTGTTTTGCCAACTAAAGTGCATGTATATTGAGGCATTATATGCAGTTTACTGTTATAATTGCGCCAACTTGCTGTTGCTGTTCACTAGCTACGTACAGTATTTTATAGTTTTATCTTAGAAATTAATATTGTAATCGTAATCTCGAAATTTCTACAGCGCCCACAAAAGCAAAGTTGTGGAAACCGGCTTATTCACAGGTGCTTAAAACAAAATCGATGGGCAGGGACAGGATCTGGAGTCAGGCATACAGTTTCCTAACTACCTTCCTTGTTTAAGAATATTACATGGAATGATGGGACCCATATTGGCTAAATTCGGGATCTATATATGATATAAGCCAAGTGTGAGCATGATAGGCTTTATTTGTTTAAATTGTGGTGGTTTTTATTAGTATAATATTATATTATCAACGTTTTAGCACCTTCAGGATATAAAAGCAAAATCTGTCAGCAATGACGACTACAAATGGACTGCACGCCCCTCGTCATGAACCGGATTGGGCGAGAATACCTCCACATGTACCAACTTACCCGAACCCACCAATGCATTTCAGGTAAAAGGTTTGGATTCATTTTAAGGTCACGTTGGGCTTGGATTGTTTCAGGAATATTACGTATCTGTTCAGGTCAGGTTTAGATACAGATAAGTCGAGTTAGGTCTTTTGATCATCAGCATTGTGATATTCTGTTGTCTGTCATTTGGTGTCAGCAGATTCACATGAATGACCTTCATTTCATGCTTTTTGTCCATATGGTTATGGGTTACACCAAGTCTTGTCTTGTATTCATCAGTGTTGTTTATCAAGGCAGTCTCAGTTGTCCTTTGCTTCTCTTTTATTGAGATCTTGCATGTAGGTGGGGTTGGTGTACTGGCTCTATTCACATATGACCAATTCAAAGGTCTTTGGTAGGTTTTTCTGTTAATTCTTCCGGTTTGAAAAGAAGAGTTTTGAACTTTTGTGAAAGTGTTGAAGATAGTCAATGTAATACTATGTTGACAAGTGGTTCTTCATTTTCTCATAGAAATTGTGATGCAACAAGAACGTAGTAATGCACTAAAATAAGTCAGAATGAAACTGCACATTATCACATTCTTGTTCCTAACATAACCTATTCTGTATGCTAAGCAATGAGCAATTTCTTGCAATAAATTTGCATATTATTTTATTTGTTTTAGGCATATTCCTGCTGAAACATACACTTGCCAAGATGGAAAAAGAAATTACCAGGTTAAAAGGCTGTTCAATTGATAAATTATGGCTAATATAATTATGTTAAGAACTCAAACACATAGGCCTAAGTTTAAAAGAAAGTACTGCACAAAATTAGGAAACCACCAAGTTATTACTATGGTCATTTGACCTCTGTCGACCATTTATGTATATCTTAATCAACGCTCGTTGTTATCCTTTTGCACATCATCATTGTCATCATCATTGCCAACACCAAGTTCACCAGCCCAGCAACACCACCCCACGACCACCACCACCACCACCACTGTCGTGGGTGCCCACAGAAATATATGCAGGAAGGCAAACATGAAACGGGAAATGCTGTCACAGCATAGTTGCAGGTCAAAAGAAAATTTAATGGTCAACTAACCCATCTTGCTCCTTGTGCAGGCCCCCTTAGCTACTACTGCAACCACAGTAACACCATAATGACTGCAATCACCATCACTCCAACCGTTCAAAGACCATCACCATATATGACACTGAGCATCACTCTACATGTACACTAGTTTTGTCTGTTGTCAATTAGAAATGGTGGAGTAACTGGAACACGGAATTTCCTGACTGGCGGGAAGAACACTATCGCCTTGATCCACTGTTTCCAGTTATGAGGAAGGCAGATCACCAATCGGGTATGAAGTACCCGTACAGGGCATCACCGGAGAAGCCACTCTGGAGGCAGGAGTACCTTCGAAATGGTGTGCCCGAGACGGAGGCAGTTCGCGCTCGTGCAATCTACCGCACTCACTTTGACACTACGGACAAGAACATCTACCAGTGGTCAAACGCCATGACTTCAACCCAGTACAAGAAGCCGGTGACCTCAGTCTATGGGCCTCTGTTGAGGGAAAGCGTGTATGGAGTCAAGACAGCCCACAACAGGCATGGATTTATGCCCGCTATGGATTACTACTTCTAGGCTTTTGAGATTATACATTAAAACGCAAGGCCTTCTAGTATATGCTATACAGATTTCAGTATGTCATCAAGTTTTACGTTACAAGCTATCCATAAGCTGTCTTGTGATATTTAATCAGTGCTTGTTTACTGGAATGTTTTCCTAGCAGAATACTTATATTCACAATTTAACACATATGACCTAGTCTTCCTTTTTATCCATCACATTATTTTTAATTGCGGATTTTATTAATTTACTGTGCAAAGTTCATGTCTCCTTAATTATTAGCACAAACTTCTGTTTTAATTCAACTGTCAGTGCAATATTGCTAATTATTTAGAGCAAAATTTAATATGAACTAAACCAGTGGATAACTGCATAATTAATTCAGTGCAATTGCTTTGGTGTTAGCCTACAAGGCCTTGTTCTTGCCTTATTATGATTGACGACTCCTGTGTAATTCAACGCAGCGTGTAATTTATTAATTTTTTATGCATTAGCTAGTGCAAAATATCAATCACAAACTGAGAATAACAATGAACTGGTAACTTCATAATGAACACATTGCAAATTGTTTTGGTTTTAGCCTAAAAGTCAATAGATTTTTGTCGCAGATGATTTAAATGTTCTACTTGCTCATTAGTTAGAAATTTACTATTATGTTTCTTTTCATGAAGTAAATAATTTTAATAAATCATCACTTTGAAATCAATGGATGTTGTGTTTAACATTAAATTTACTATTATCACAGATTTTGTTTTAAATATTGAGCACAGCTTTAGTATTTTAATGAACTTAGTTTAATGGATGTCACATAAAACTGTGTATTTGAGGCTGATATGAAGAATTGATGCGTCATGTATGTCAATCTGCTTTGAAACGAAATATCAGAAACCTGTATTAATGAAGCTTTATTTCCATGTTCATCCTCATATAATTGTTGTTATTTTCCTCTTCTTTTTGCAGCAGTTCATTATTTTTATCCTGCTGTTATCAGACAACAATAAAACTCTATACTCTGTGGGTCAATCCAAAACTGTTCTAACATGACTAATTCTATATATCACCACAGTCTACAGATAAATAGCTAATACAATTATAATGCTACTCACTTATAAAGGAAAATTTGCAAGACGTATGGAGCTATAATCAACAAATGCCAAGACAATTTGAATTTGCATAAGGCGTAAGTGATGCTGTAAACAGGAAGCAAATCATCAAAATCTTGAAGTCTCCCCCAAAACACAGTGCACAAGATTTGATGACTTAACATTCGTTCTTGCCTTTTATGGGCATTTCACATCCGGCAGCGTGTACTCACCTCCGAAAACGATCGCAGGAACACGCGGGTATAGGCCTACGTACAGCGTAGCCTACTCACCTCACAAAGATCAAAGTAAAAAAGTTCGCAGAAATAAAATGACGAGCAGAAAAAAAGAAAAAACCCGATTTATGAAGAAAAAAAATCATGAAATGAGATAGCCTATTTTACATGTCAATGTCACAAAGGTTTGTCGGGCGAAAAATCATACGATAAGCACCTGGGATGACTAAAAAACGCAGCGTTTAGACTACTCGCCTCATAACTTCAGAATACACCAAGCTCTGGTTGAAACCGATCTAGTAAACGGCTCACGTGTAAAATGGCGAATGATCTAGGCCTAATATTAGTCACACATAAATTTTGACGGCAGCAGAGACCGGGCCCGAACGCCCCGAAGTCGACATATAGGCAGTGCTAAAAGTGTAAAAACGATGTGCCTGGACACCCCTTACCTTTTCAAAAGAAGTGCCTGGAACCCTGGACGCCCCTTACCTTTCCAAAAAGAAGTTGAGGACGCCCCTTACATTTTCAGGTGTCATCATCATCATTGGGCTGGCGCCGACGCCACTCTCTGAGTCTGTCTCGCGTCATGCTGCCCAGCCTCAACCGGTCCAATCAGCAGGTCCGCTCCATATATACCATTAACATCTTGGAGGACCTAGACCACCTTGTATTTTCAGGTGTACTGACCAAAAAAGTGGCAGGACGGCATAGAGATTTTTTTAAAGTGCCAGGACACCGTCGATGAGCGTCCTGTCACACTTTAAGCCCTGGACGTCGGCCTACTGTTTGTTATTTAGGCTATACTGTGATTGTATACAGAATTGTTACGAAGATTCACACAGTTGTTTTATATTCTTTAATACAATACAATACAACTGAAATTGAGATCGTTAACTTTTTGCTACTTTTTATTTGGAAGACGAACAACAATCCTTTCCACAAGCTAATGCAAGAAAATATTTCTGTTTACTGAAGATAATTTTTCTGAAACGCTGTGGCTAATGAAACGCATCTTAAGTCTCTCCGGTGAAGTTATGTATGGATTTAAATGGTAAATCGACGTTTTGGTTAATTATTTGATATTCTGCGATGACCTTATGATTATAGTATTATTTAACACTAGCCTCAGTTTGAGCGTTTGTTATGCGTGATACGTATTGTTAAGTGTGTGGATGATATTTAACCGAAATCGCGTGTCTGCGATGACGGCAACCTCAAGCAGATATCCCAGTGTAGAGCAATGGCTGTTCATCCTCAAAAATCGATTTTCCCCTAAGCTATAGTGCAACAGAAAGCCAGATAACGGAACGGTAGTTAAGAAGGACATGACTTTTACGGAAATTTTCTAACTTTTCAGTGTTATAACTACAGTGAATAACCACCATTAGCAGGCCTGTGAAACAGTAAATGTTGCATTTTGACTTATGCTGTGTGGTTTGTGGTTTTTGTTGTTGTTGTAGATAACCAAGGATTCTGAATGCAATTCTAAATGGTGCAACAGCAACCACTAAAACCCCTTCCATTTCTGCTAAAACTGCAGCCATATTTTCTGCAATAAAATGTCTAATCAGTTCTACTCAATCGAGGTCGGAGACTCAACATTTAATATTCTGAGGCGTTACCAGACTTTGAAGCCCATTGGTTCTGGAGCTCAAGGAATTGTGTGGTGAGTTAAAGATGTACACATACATGTGCCAAAGTGCTTACACATGTGGGGCGCCGTGGTGTAGTGGGTATGTTAGTTGCTGCAACCGGAGGGTTGCAGGTTCAAATCCACCTCAAGTCGCTGCGTAAGGACCTTGGCCAAGTCCTTCACTCGCAATTGCTCAGCACTTTGGCGTGAAAGTCCTATGTCCGCTCTGTAGCTGGGAGTGCCTCTGAGTAGAGAGCTTGAAGGGGCGCTATATAACAAATGCACATACAAGCAAACATGAATCCATTTCCTTGATCAATTGCATGCAAACTTTGTAACTTCAAAAACTTGCATGCTTGCATGGGGCAGAGAATGTGAAGTAAATTCCAGTGGACATGACATCTTGATATCTTTCTTAGTTGTATTATTATTTACTATGACTAACGACTGAAATGACTAATTTCAACGATTTCATTATTTTTATTTACTATCGGATAAAAATTATGTGTTTCACACCTCAATTAATGCTAAATTGCTAATCAATGCTAATCAGCAAATGTTGCATAAATTTGATTGAGATTGTATAAAGACACATTAAATGCAATTTGAGATTTTGCTACAAAGACATCTTTGATTTTTGTTTTTTGTGTCTATAGTTCAGCCTTTGACACTGTCACCGGTGAGAATGTGGCCATCAAGAAACTCAGTCGACCTTTTCAAAATGTGACTCATGCAAAGAGAGCGTACAGAGAGTTTGTCCTAATGAAACTGGTCAACCATAAAAATGTAAGTTTTCTACATAGAAGTCTTGAGATAGATCTGTAAACATATATTTTGTTTATTATTTCAGGATAGGCATAAAGTTGTGAGTTTCTATTTTCGTTTTTTTTCTATTAAAGATCTGTGAAATACATTTAGTTTACGTTGTTAGTTGTTGCAGTTGATTTACGAATGAGTAGCGTTTTATTTGTCAAATTTCTGTGTTTACTTATTCATAGACTTCTATATTTATGGCCATTTTCTCAAAAGTTGTTATTATTTATAAAGTATTATTCGTTGATTTATCAATAAGATTATAATTTTTTACTAGCAGGTCTTCATGTCTAATTGCACAGGGGTGTGCAATAGTGCAGAGCTCTGGATTTGGGATTAATTTCCCTGTTAGGGTAGAAATTTGTTTCAAGATTTTCTTCCCACCAGCAGTCCAGCACCCAGCCTACTCAGCTATACTGACCACTGACTGTACGTACAGTGGTTCATTGACCGTTGGACATCAGTTGTAGTCTCTAACATTTATATACCTATGGGTATGCCCTACTTATATTTTATTATGGTTAGCTGGTTCGTATGATTTTAATCTCATTTCTTTTATTGTTTCACCGAAAAATTGATGATTTATTTTTTAGCCATTTCTGTTTTGCTTGTAGATCATTGGACTCTTGAATGCATTCACTCCTCAGAAATCTTTTGAAGATTTTCAAGATGTGTAAGTCATAGCGAGTCATTTTCACATCATTTTGGCACATCGCGCTGAAAGTTAAATGCATTTGTTTCAATTCAGTTGAATTTCTTCATATATGAACACTGTCAATTTTGTTCGCTATTTTCTTAGATAAGAATTGATGTGGTATATAGTGTGAATACTGGTTTATTTTAAAGTGTCTGCTCATGACCTTGCATTTGTTTTTTATTTGTTGATATAGTTATCTTGTGATGGAGTTGATGGATGCCAACCTGTGTCAGGTGATACAAATGGATTTGGATCATGAAAGGATGTCGTATCTTCTCTACCAGATGCTCTGTGGCATCAAACATTTGCATTCGGCAGGAATCATTCATCGGGTAGTGTAGCCTTCTCTGCTTCTCTATTCATGTTTAAGTCTTGGCTGTGTTGTTTGTCAAGAATGTCCAACTACTATATTCATCTGAAATTCTGGAATAAGGAAGAAATATGTATTGCATAATTTGTTAACTCCCCAGAAGGTCAAACAACAACAGCCGGATGCTATGAATAGGTGGTGAACTGCTTTGCAGCAGTGAATTACAATAGTTTAGTTCACTGTAATCAGCTCTATTCATGTATCAGCGTACTGTAAAATGATAATTCAAAACGTCATTTCATAGCTCTTTTGATGCAATAATTGTTTCTTCTATAATGTGTAATGATTCAAATCAAATCAAATCAAATTTTTTTATTGAGCCAGAGAAAAGCACACAAGGTACATATCATCACATAAAAATAAAACATGAATGTTATTGGCAACAAAAGGAAACCCAGAAGGGACTGCAGAGTCCCGCTGGTTAGGGCCACCTAAGCACATTTTCTGGTTCTAGGCGTTAACAAATTCAGCACAATAAAATTATATTCTATTTTCCATCATATATGCAATAAATCAAAAATAAATCAAAACTTAACTACGAAAATTAAACGTTCCAAATTTTAACATCACGATATTACATAATATGAATATCTAAACATGATGTTAAGCAAACACGTCTTAATTTTTAAAAATAAATCAATACCAAACTGAAAAAAGTAAGAAAACCTTAAGTAAAAAACATAAAGCCTTAACTAAGTAGGGAGAAGGAAGTTTAAAGTATGAACCCGACTAACAGTTCTGGTTAATCAACCATAAACCCAAGCAATGCTTAAATGACTTAAGAATTGGGATACTGCGAAGGTTTAGAGGTATTCTATTCCATTCAATAGGACCTGCATACTTGATGTTAGGCAAAGTATCTGATCATTTATTACTTGCCTCAAACAACAATATTGTTTAGAAAGAATATGATTTTGGTCTTACAGAATTTCTCAATTGATACACAGATCTGACTTCACAGTCTGTTCAATGATACGCTGTTTGTCTTTTTTTGTCACATTTTTTGTGTTTTTGATGAAAATGTTGGTCTGCTACTTACATGTTTTGTTGGGTCCACTATATCCTATCAAAATTTCCTGAGAATTGTAATACACATGGTATGTTTTGTTTTAAGATGATAAAGCAAATGTACCAGTGTATAGGTTGACTTTATGCCATTATTAAGCCATTCAGTCATTTTTTATGTTGATGATCTTTGTTAGGACCTGAAACCCTCCAACATAGTTGTCAAGAGTGACTGCACATTAAAGATCTTGGACTTTGGTTTGGCTCGCACAGCAGGAACAAGTTTTATGATGACTCCCTACGTTGTCACAAGATACTACCGAGCTCCAGAAGTCATTCTTGGCATGGGTTATACAGATAATGGTTTGTAACTCTATTGTTATGTTACATCGTAACTGGGCCTCTGTTGTCTTACCAAGTAAATTTTTTACATTGTCTCATAGTGTGAAGATTTGGTAATTATTTCAAAGTGGCATTGCTGTTTCTCAACTGGCATGATACTTAAATATCAGAAAATATTACTGTAAAGAATTTTTTTAAAATTGGCATTATTTCACAGACGAAGTGTCATTTCTTAGCAATGACTCATTGATCTTGCACGTTAAAATGTTCATTGTTTTCTCAATATGCTTTCCTAATAGATTAAGACTTGTTGCATAATTTCTTAGCCCTGGGTATTATTATTTTAAAGCTTAGAGGATGTTGAGTAAACGGAGCAGTGTTTTTTTATGCTTGCAGTTGACATATGGTCAGTTGGATGTATCATGGGTGAAATGATACGTGGAAGTGTCATGTTCCCTGGAACCGATCGTATCCTTGCTTACACAAACTTATACCAATAATAGCATATGTGGTAGATGGTTTCCATCTGCAGTGTACAAAGGATTCGGTAATTTTTTTGTTGATGTTATTATTAGGCATTGCTTTTAATATTGAGTATGAATAGGTGGTATTGCATGACAATATTGTATTCAGGGTAGTATTGTATGAATTCAGTTATTTGTTTGAGATTTTTCATATACAACAACAAATGTTTGTCTGTCCATTTGAATCCTGAGAATTTGTGACTTGGCCCATCTGAATTTAAGGATATTGTGGGTTAGTCTATTTTCATCCTAAAAAAATTGTAGGTAATTGGTTTATTTTAATGCTATGTTAGAGAAGATATTAAAAATTCTAAAGAAGTTTTGGCAGGTCACAAAGTAGGTCTGAGGCAAAATAGGCAGCATGTCAAATGACCTGTTGCGATTTATGTTGGTGCCAGCACTGCATGGCATACTCTACGTTTGGTTGAGAAGTTTGATAAGTGTCTGCTTGCATGACTCTGTGTGAAGGGCTGAAGGCACTGTGACTGGGTCTTCGACTTCTGGTGAAGGCGTTATTTTTCTGATTTTTAAAAACCGCATCTGCATGATCCTCTAAATAAATTCAGCAATATGTAGTTTTTACTATGCTGGAGACCAAATGCGTTTATGGTATGCGTACGGTGTCGAGATTGTCAATTGTAGCAGACATCTTGGATGCTGTGATGAGTCATCAATACGACCAACATTGACAAAAGGTTGAGCATAACTTCTAGTTTAGATGTGTGTCAATTGTTTGAGTATATCTTTAACCAAACGAAGATATTGATCAGTGGAACAAGATTATCGAGCAGCTGGGCACACCAATGCAGGACTTCATGAAGCGCCTGCAACCAACTGTACGCAACTACGTGGAGAATCGTCCAAAGTATTCTGGCTACCAATTCGAGAAGCTCTTTCCTGACGTCCTCTTTCCAGCTGACAGCACAGAGCACAGCGGACTGAAGGCGAACATGGCTCGTGATCTCCTGCAGAAGATGTTGGTCATCGATCCCGAAAAGCGAATCTCCGTTGATGACGCTTTGATGCATCCGTACATCAACGTCTGGTTTGATGAGAGCGAAGTCAACGGCGTAAGCTCGCCTCTTTTCCTCCCGTTGTCATCCTCCTCCTGCATTTACCATTAACCACTATTTTTCTTAGGCATATAATCACTTTGTGGGGCGTGATGGTGTAGTGGCGGCGTCGTTGCCTTGGAGCCGGAAACTCCAATGCAGTGTCCGCTCTGCATTCGGGAGCGCCTCTGAGTAGATAGAGCTTGAAGGGGCGCTATAACAAGTGTGCATACAAACAAACACTTTAAGTGTAAGAATTGGATTATTGCAGGAGAATGTGCGATATGATTGTTGCATGGAATGTCTCCATAAAAGGGGAAGAAATGGAACAATGTCATCTTTTGCTAGCTGTTAATGGTTTCATTGATGCTGTAATCTTGATTATGAAGACTACATAATGGCTCAGATGACTGAGCAACTTCACTGGCCCTATCTCTGCCCATGTACAATTCAAAGTGCTTATTTTGGTTCTTAGGTCTCAATTGGGACTTGCTCTGAAGTGCCTTTGTCATCTCATGCTTTGTTCCCTCTCTGCCACTTCATCACTGCGTTCTCTTAGATCCTCTGATCGACTTGACCGATGATCAATCAATCAATCAATCGCATAAATTTATATAGCGCCTCTTTAAGATCTCTACTCAGAGGCGCTCCCAACCCAAGCCTGGTCAAAAAGAAAGGTCTTTAGAAGACGGTAGAAAGAGCCAGCAGAGTCACGAGGAAGAGAACGGAGAGCCGTAGGGAGGCCATTCCAGATAGCTGGACCCACCACGGAATAAGCTCTTCGCTGCATAGTAGCGGTACGACAAAAAGGGACAAGATAGTCACCGCGGGCAGCTGACCGCAGCGAACGGCGGCCCAGAGAAACGGAGACAGGAGTAAAAAGTGCACATAGATATGATGGAGCTTGATGATGATGTAGTATTATTGTTTATTGCATACATAAAATTATAGTCTTTTGTGATCATCACTTAGAGATTTTCCATAGGATGTTTTGCACTGTTTTCAGTTTTACTGCCTCCATTTAGAGAGCATTTGTTTCTATTTTTAGCCGCCTCCTGCGCAGTATGACCATTCAGTGGATGAAAAGGAACATACAGTTGCTCAGTGGAAAGGTATGATGAATTCCTATTTTTATGATATTATTGTTATTACTGTTATTTCTTCATTCCCCAGGGACTTAGAAATTATAAAACCAATATATCTGAAATGGCTATAACTCATCCATTATTATTATTTTTATTTTATTACTATTATTTTTATTTATTAAGTACTATTATTTTTATTATTTTCCCATTATTATCATCATTATTATCGTTAAATACTAAACAGATGGCTCTCATAACATGACTGTGTCTTGTTTTTTAGAACTGATTTACAAGGAAGTAGTGGAATATACATGTCCCGACAGACATTGTCAAGCTGGACCTAGTGTTCTAAATAGCTCAGCAAGTAAGTTTTAACCGATATGATATCAATTATTATTATAATTATATGAAGATGTAGAAGGCAAAAGTTAATTTAACTAAATATGCACTGCAAATGTAATAAATGTCTAATAGAACTTGAACATTGAATGTCAGTTGAGTAAAACAATATAGGGCATTTTGACACAATAATCCATATATAAGTGATGTAGAAGTCTATCAACATCTGATGAGGCTGTTTACATTTGTAGAACTCACAATGTAATCACATTTTTAGATATTTATTATCTGTATTATTCAGCATTGTATACAATTTTAAAATCACTTTTAAATATGTATATAATGACCTGTTTTATTTTAATTTTGTTATTGTTTGTAGTGACTTGATGCCTGCTCTAGTGCTCTTAGTCTTAGTCTGAATGTTTGCTTGCAGATGGCGTGATGGAGCAAGCGGCCGGACCGAACAGACACCGATGATGATCCAATGTCAACTAGACACAGCTGCCTCTAGACATGGCACTGCTGCTGTTGCCTTCATTAGCCATCTTTCTTTCTAAGTTCCCTTTGTCTACATCCCATTGTACATTTCACTCTCATCTGTTCACCAAACATTGCATCAATGGATTCCACTGACTAAGAAATTTACATCTAGAAGTAGTATTCAATATTATTCTGAATCGACTCTCTTCTGACTCAGGTCAATTGCTGATTGATTTGGATTAGGTCTTGTTCTGAATCGGGTCAATTGCTGATTGATTTGGATTAGGTCTTGTTCTGAATCGGGTCAATTGCTGATTGATTTGGATTAGGTCTTGTTCTGAATCCGGTCAATTGATGATTGATTTGGATTAGGTCTTGTTCTGAATCAGGTCAATTGCTGATTGATTTGGATTAGGTCTTGCTCTGAATCAGGTCAATTGCTGATTGATTTGGATTAGGTCTTGTTCTGAATCAGGTCAATTGCTGATTGATTTGGATTAGGTCTTGTTCTGAATCAGGTCAATTGCTGATTGATTTGGATGAGGTCTTGTTCTGAATCCGGTCAATTGATGATTGATTTGGATTAGGTCTTGTTCTGAATCAGGTCAATTGCTGATTGATTTGGATTAGGTCTTGCTCTGAATCAGGTCAATTGCTGATTGATTTGGATTAGGTCTTGTTCTGAATCAGGTCAATTGCTGATTGATTTGGATTAGGTCTTGTTCTGAATCAGGTCAATTGCTGATTGATTTGGATGAGGTCTTTACTGCGCGGTTTTCTTCGTAACATTCTCTTTTTTGGGGTAGGTTTTTGAACCCATATCCTACGTGCATCTCGTGTGACGTACAATGCACCACGACTGCGAACGAAGGTCAGTTGCATGTCTGTACATAGGAAACCTTCGTGTACATTTTTTTGTCGTGTATGCATGTAGTTAATCTATAGCTTTTACGTTTGTTGCATAGGTCTTCAGATGACATGTTCGATAGACTGTTTGTCAATTCTGGTGATACGGGAATGTGTTAATGAAAACATTCAGTTGCTTAGATAATTGTTATGACTGTACTAGTACGCGTAGTTTCTACGAACATTTCGTTTAAGCTATAGAAAATCGTTAATTCCATTTATTGCTGAAAGAAAAATTTTAACTGTTTTCGTTAAGGTAGTTTAACAGGAATTTGGTGCGATATAATATTTTAGCTGATTCTGATATCTGCTTCTTAGATAGTTTAGCACTTTAATTATGAAGTTCTGCATTAGCTTTCCAGTCATTTTAGTATACTTTGTCGTTAAAGTGTTTTGAGTATTCCGTGCGACTGACGTATAACGAATACTTTAAATAATTGATTTATGTACCTAGAATAATTATGTATTTCTTAAAAATGGATCCTGTTATTTATTGAATTCTGTGTAAATATAGAATTAATTGATCAGATTTTACTGTAGAAAAAATTTGTAGTATGGATTCATGTTTCATTATGTGTGTACTGTTGGGTGAAGAACATCAAAGTTGTTTGAATCAATGAATATGTGATAGCAGTCTGATTGTGTGTAGTTGTGTATTAGGTAACTGTTTACAGTGTTTGCCCATATGTTGATGTATGTTCTAAAAATAGCTTAATAATGATTCCATGAACAACGTTAGTGAGAAGTTAACAGTCAATGGTGATAAAATTTAATTAGAGCTGTTAAATAGTTGAAATTTTAAAGTCAGATCCCCAGCAATCTTTATCTACAGCTGTTGGAAAAAAGGAATTGTAGTATGAGTTAATGTTATGTGGCGCTGAGGTTGTTTGCTGTGTGTAATCTGTTTTCATTTGTGACAAATTTGACACGAGTGTGCACTGCCTGTCCGAGTCGCAGAAGTGCTCAGTTTCTGTGTGGCTGCTCTTCAATGTCTGGATAAATGGATAAATTTTTGCCTTACGCAAAGATGGCTGAGATTGTTTGGTGCAAGTTATGTCGAATGCAGACTAAACCTTAGGAATCAAAAGCTGATAATTTTTAAAATGTGCATTGCACCCATTATATTGTCATTTCATTTTAAGTTTTAACAGATTAACTGTGAACTAGTTGACTTGCATTTATTATTTGTTATATCCTGACTTTTGTTTCATATTGTCGTAACATGTGATGAGTGATGGAATCATGGATGATGTGGATTGTAATACGATTGCGGTAAATGTGATGAGTGTTGGGCTTATCGAAGTGACGAAAGTATGTGAATGGTAATGTGTTTGCAAGAGAGTATGTGAATGGTAATGTGTTTGCAAGAGAGTGTGTGAATGGTAATGTGTTTGTAAGAGAGTATGTGAATGGTAATGTGTTTGTAAGAGAGTATGTGAATGGTAATGTGTTTGTAAGAGAGTATGTGAATGGTAATGTGTTTGCAAGAGAGTATGTGAATGGTAATGTGTTTGCAAGAGAGTATGTGAATGGTAATGTGTTTGTAAGAGAGTATGTGAATGGTAATGTGTTTGTAAGAGAGTATGTGAATGGTAATGTGTTTGTAAGAGAGTATGTGAATGGTAATGTGTTTGTAAGAGAGTATGTGAATGGTAATGTGTTTGTAAGAGAGTATGTGAATGGTAATGTGTTTGTAAGAGAGTATGTGAATGGTAATGTGTTTGTAAGAGAGTATGTGAATGGTAATGTGATGGTGGTGTGCTTTGACTTTGATCTTAAACGTATCATGTGCTGGAATTTGTCACTTCAACCAGAATTTGATTTTAACACTTAACAATTTAACAATTCGATTACATTACCTGTGAGAGCAGCACTGATTTTATCGTCATTTCTGTCTGTTTAGCTGTGTGTGTTTGTAGCTATGTATAGATGCATGTTTGTAAGTATGTATATGAACATTTATACAGAAATTTTTGAACCTATCAGCAGAAAAATCCGGCTTTGACATCTTATTGTAGTCATTATCCAGACCATTGCTAATCTTATTAAGGTTATGTCATTCAATGGTCACATTTTTCACAAAGAATGACCACGGCTGTCATTGGTGACCCTGAAGTCCAGTTGATTTATTAAAAAAATGCAATTGTTTTCGACGTAGTAATAATATAACTTTTGTTATGTTGTTTTCTTGCGTGGTTTGTGTTAGAATAAAGACGTAATCATGTGAAAGACGTCTCTATTTAACAGCAGCATTCAGCAGGTTTTAACTGATCACCTATGTTCTGCAAAAAATGCAAAGCAATATCTCTAACTAAGTTCGCTGGATTTGCTGTAATAATACACCTAAATTACTTGCTTATATCATGTACCCCTTGTTTGGTGTTTATTTCAGAACAGAGCTGTACATTTTAATTGATTTCATATAAATGCCTCTGTACGGTTGCAATTAAACTGAATTCATGACATTGTTCAGATTAATCAGGTTGCGTTTGCAAATCAATTTCTTTTAAACTGCTGAGATTATTCAGAACTAAGCTCTGAATTCTCTATGACTTTCTATTCTTTCATCTGACCTCCTTAGAATTGCTTAGTACCGTGATAATTATATGACCATGACCAAAATCCAGTGATCGAATTGCACAAATTGGGTGGACCATAAGATTGTGAGCCAGGCCCCAACTTCTTTAAAGCTTGAGATTTGTTTAGCACCATCTTCAAGGGCAAACTACTCATGGGTGCTCTTCGTGCTGTCCGATATGATGGACGTGGAATTATTTCGTGAGTAACGAGTGATTCAATGACGATGTGACCGTGACATATGTCTAATTGTCTACGGCGATCGTTCAACCATGTCGTCGTATCTGAAAGTAGTCCTCTGCTTATACATGTAGTCTGCCGAGTTACGTCCTTGATCATGACGGTCTGACCTACCACACTCTTGAACCAAGACAATATCAGTCGTATTTATTTATTTATTTCTCCATTTCTATAACGCCCCTTCAAGCTCTCTCTACTCAGAGGTGCTCCCAACTACAGCGCGCGGACACTAGCGGAGTTTAATGCCGAAGCGCCTGAGCAATTGCGAGTGAAGGGTTTGCTCAAGGTCCTTATATGGCGGGCTGGTGGTTTTAGGGGGTTTCAAACCTGAAACCCTACGGCTCCAAGGCACTGACACCACCACTACACCGCACCCCATTATTCTTCGTGCTCTATCCTGGCTTCCTGTGAGCTTTTATATCTGCTTGAAGCAGGCAGAAAGCAGCTTGCGAATCCTCTACCGTTCTGACTGTTGTATTATTGACACACCTTGCAACTCTTTAAAGGTATCTCCTCTCTTCCATCGGCTGAGGGAATGGGGGGATAAGAAATTTTTCCAAAGCCAAAATTTTCCTGAAGACCAAAATTTCACGGGTGGCGTACCGATGGAGGTCGAATTGTGGTCGGGTGTCATGGGGTGTGGTGGAGGGGCTGGGGGTAAGAAATTTTTCCAATACCAAAATATCACAGATGGCTGCTGGTGGAGGTCGGAGTGTGAGTGTGGTGGGACGTCGTGGGGGAGAAGTGGGGGTGGAGGTGGGGAAGAAATTTTTTCCTGAAAACCAAATTGACTTACCGGTGTAGGTCGGAGTGTGGTGGGTGTCGTGGGGGTATGTGGGGGTTGAGGAGTTGGTGGGGAAGAAAAATTTTCTCCGTAAATTTTTACGGATCGCATACAGTTGGAGGTCGGAGTGTGGTGGAATGTGGTCAGAGACATAGGCGTAGGAGACGGGGGTCCAGAGGGGGCAAATGCCCCCCAAATTTCGGGATTTCGGGCAAGTGTGGTTTTTCGGGCAAGCAGTCCGGGAAAAGTAAAAAAATGTCTAAAGAAATTAAGAAATTTTGGAATTTAGACTAAAAAAAAATCAGATTTTTCGGGCGGAAAAGTAACGGTAATTTTCGGGCAATTTCGACCGGACGACTAAAAAAACAAAGGTCGTCAGACTTTTCGGGCGGAAAAAGTAAAAAGTTACGGGAATTTTCGGCCGGACGGAAAAAATTCTTAAGATTTTTCGGGCAAAAGTTTCACTTTTGCCCCCCACTCCTGAAATGTCCCCTACGCCTATGGTCAGAGATGGGGGTAAAGGAGAGAGGGACGAAGAGAAGGATTGGCGGGGAGCGGACCGAATCCTAAAATTCCCGGGCAACGCCGGGTACCCCAGCTAGTATAATAATAAACTAAATAGGCCTACATCAAATTATCAATCCTACGCACTGCTGTCAATGTCTAGGCTAATTCTACGAACTTGGGAATAATCATCGGCCTAAAGTATCCTATAGCCTAGTAGGCCTATAATAGTCCCAAGCCGCGCTGGCCTAATTCAGAGTTGTGCGTGTTCGTTTGATGGTGAGAGTGTTTGTAGGGAGTTATTTCGTTGAGCGTGATCATCTCCATTGTTCGACGACAGTTGGATGAGATCTGGCGTCGTGAGTTGTTTTGGATCGATGCTTGGTCTCCAGTCTTCGGTTGGTTGTGTTAGCTTCATCAGGCGCTGAAAATAGTTAACGTTACAACAACGCTTGCTTCTCTTGACTTTAGTCATCATCATCATCCGCTAAAGCGGGCCTAAGCGGCTAAAGTAATAACGCATAGGTTATACAACAGGTCAACTACGTAGCCTATATATTATAGCCTGCCTAGCCTATGCATGTGTGCATGTATATATTATAGATATAGGCCTATTGTATACATATAAAATGTATTTAGGTATGTACGTGTATGCATGTAGGCCTATAAGTAGGCCCTATGACATGTAGCCTACATGTACAGGGTTTAATCTAGTGGGGAAATTTTCCGGAAGGGGTGGAATTAGGCCTACTAAACCTTTCATTTTTCGGAAGGGGAACGGTACGTAGGCTATTTACATGTAGGCCTATACATCATATCGAGAATTTTTTATTAGGGGGATGTCATTCCTGGGTGATTTTCCCCTCCCGAAAAGTCTGAATTAAACACACGTACTGAATACTGATACATGTAGGCTATGCACGTATATAGGCCTAGGGTCTATAGTCTGTATAGGCCTACGCATATGCCTCTATTTAACCTTTTTTGAACAGTTCTTCTTCTTTGAACAGCGGAGTGATTGAATTAATTGCCAGTCTTACCCGAGAGAAATTCAGTCCATGGTATCGATCGTTGGAATATGATTTCCAGACTTGAATGACCGCGAAGATCGGAATCATTCCAACTGAGACGAGAGCCATGAGCCAGCCAATCACCTGGCTCCACGACGGCAGAACATAGTCACCGAAAGATAACGGAGTGAAGTCGCTTACGTTAAAGATGAGAATCGCCTGCAGCAGAAGATTAGAAAATGCGAATGTTGTAGCTTTTCATTCAGATATACTTATACAATGAGGAAAATGAGATTTAAACGTTGCAAAAATAATAGATTCCCTCGTCATCCTGTTTCAGTCTATCCTTTGTAGGACAAACAGGTCGTGGGGTCTATGGATAATAGCCTATAATCCATAAAATGTACGTTACAGTACGTAAAGAGATTACGTTGTTAGTTAACATGATTCCAGATGATGTATACAGTCTAAAGGCCTAGATGTTGTAGATAAGAGATAAGAGGCAGAAGAGATTAAGGAAGTCTGGTGAAGTTTCACAATCACACATTATTTCATGCTACTCTAATCTCAAAACTTTTTTCACTGACGGCCAGAAGTATTGGCGAGATGAATTTCCAGCAGAACCACCAATGTCTGTGAAGACGAAAACCAACCATCGCCTGAATGTCGTCCGTCAAACGATCAGCACCTGCAGTTCCCATGACAACAGACAACAACAAATTACTACCATATAGATATATAGAGCACGGCTGTAGCCTATCGTATAGCACAAAACTCTGTATTCATATACATATCTAAACAATAAAGGACCTGGATATTAGTGGATAAACATATCAGACATTTAGAGCTCATCAAAACATGCAAAAGCAACTCCTGTTGAATATAATTCTTTTTGACTCAGGCTATTTCCTAATTATGAATCTATAGGTCCTATGTAGGCTAATAAACTTTATTATTTCAGAACGTCTTGCAAAAGGGAATTAAAGAATCGCTTTAGCCAATAAATAGAGAAGAAGTATATATAGGTTTACTCCATGCATAAATACATAATCTATATGCATAGGCCTATACATAGGCCTATATAATTTATGACAGATGGGTAATTTAAGGTTTTTGTGTGATGATATCAATCGGTTAATGATGTCCCAAATTTTATCCCGTGATTTAAGCCTTGCTGAATAAAACACTTGATGCATGATCGACTCATCGCTCAATTGAATTAGTCAAAGTCTACAAACCGTATATCCAAACTATAGTATAGTCTACAAGCCGCGCGTATATCCAAACTATAGTATAGTCTACAAGCCGTATATCCAAACTATAGCTATAGTCTACAAACCGTATATCCATGGAAAGACAATAGATTCAGTGAATCCAATGAGAATCAACGACCATCCACTGGAATAGTAGCTCATCAGGTCCAACCAATAGGCTCCACTCTGCATGGACACACACATACATACAGGCAGCAGACGGCAATTAACATTTATTCCCCGAGGTTAAAAGTAGACTACCCCAAAACTGGTGTTATTGTAGTTATAGCATGCATGGAATATCAACGGTGTCAACAAAATTGCTTAACAATCGCTTTCTAGAACGAAGTAGGCTAAGTTACGAATGATGCTTCGTCAATGACTTTCAGGTATAGCCTACTAGCATATTAACCGCACAAACGTTAGACATCACTTGATCCAAGATTCGTATAGGCCTACGCAGGCCTATACGCCTACATCAATAAACCAAGACCTATTGCAAACACACAACTGCCTAATTAACCTATTTAACTATTAACATTGACAAAGACTTACGTTGGTGCACATCGACAGACCCAGGAGAAAGTTAAGAGAACATAATGAAATGGTAACGTAGAATTTCTTTGTTCTCAGCTTCGGAAAAGTATCCACTACTGCGGTCACCAGCGTTTCAATGCCAGCAAACTGTCGTGAAAGAACAAACGACATGATAATAATAATAATAATAATAATAATAATAATAATAATAATAATAATAATAATATTATAAGCACACATTTAGCATAAACCTAATAAAGTAGGGCTAAGCTTACCTTGGACATTGCCACTATAAGCCTAATAAGGCATGCTGGATTGAGAGTCATAAGCTAATTAAGGTAGAGGCCTACTGGTTAATAGGCTATTACCACAAAACTATAGGGCCTACGCCCAGTGGCTCACCAAATCTATGCGCACACCGTGGCAGGCCCGGCCTTAGGGCAAGGCGAGCGAGGCAGCCGCCTTGGGCCCCGCTTCCAGGGGCCCCGCACTGCTGGTTATAATTTTTTTCTTTGTCGAGATTGACAATGGTTTCGTCGCATAACAATAAGCTTATGCTTGCAGTCATTTTGTCACGTGAATGTGATATGGTGATTTTGAAAGAAAGAAACTTCTTCAAAGCTATAGCCTACTTTTTTAGCCTATAGACCTGCATGTAGAAAGTTCTCAGGAAAACAGTGATTAACTAATTTTGCTTGTGCACGCGCTGATGATTTTGCATTACTTAGATAGGCCTACATAAGGTTGCAGGCAAAGCCACCTAAGATGGAACCCTTCATAAAATGGGACACACCTATTAATTGCTACTTCTATATACAGAGGAAGCCACTCTAAAGAGTTGCGAATAACATATCACGTAGGCTAGCCTATATTAATTAAACTCTACCTAGGAACTGCTAAATGTGTTAATACTTACGGTGCTGCTGTCTTGATTTGATAGATAATTGAAATTTTTCATGTTCGCTGATGCTATAATATTCACATTATTAATTTTCCCAATCTGGCAATCTGATTATGGAAATTATTGTCCTATCTTATGGATATGGTTGCTTAAGTTGGGACATATTAGTAATTGATTTTAATAACAATAATATCGCTTTTATGGAAAATTGCTATTCTTGTAACATTTGAAAGTCAAATATATTGTATAGGACACATAGGTGGGGCTTGTTATGAAATATTGCTATTAGCTTAGGTGACCATCCCCCACCAGTGCCGTATTGACAGGAATCCAACTGCCTAATTTTATGCTTGAGGACCCGATGCTGCCTTGGGCCCCGCAAACCCTAGGGCCGGGCCTGCGCACACGAAATTATCGTAAAAATAAAGAGTAGGCCTAGGCTACGTACGACAACTACAAAGAAGATGCAAAGGCCTTAGGCCTACTTCAAAAGAACAAGAGCTATTATAGGCCTATAGCCTAATATACAGTCTGTAGCGAAATCCCGTATATGAGCGAGGACCAATCTAGGCCTACTAATTAAGAGACATCAAAGATTAAATCGATACAACCAATCAATCGATCAGAATTTATATAGCGCTCAATAAAGTTTCTATGCTCAGATGACTTGCAAATCCGTTCGTTTAATTATCATACAAATAATAATCACCTGAGTGTCAATTCCGAGAGTGATGAGCATGAGGAAGAAGAGCATTGACCAGAACTGAGGAGGGTCAAGAAAGGTCACCACTTCCGGATATACAACAAACGCCAGACCAGAACCTTCAAGAAAATTAATATTCATGAATTGCACAAAAAATTGCATGATGCCGATACACGCAGACTAAACGGATTTATGCTTGTGCTTAAATTTTAGACTCTACGTTCGACTTAGGTCTACAACACGTTTCATAATGGCGTAGACGCCGTAGAGCGACTTCATGACTAGTTGACTATGACTAAGCGAATTATTTTTCGAGTTGATGAGCGAAGGAGTGAATAATAATTAGTGTGTGAAAGGGTGAATGAATGAGTGACCATTATTCTGAACGTTATTCAACTCGTCCCGGATCATCTTCGGACTACTCTTACGGACAACCCTTTTGACTTGACGCAGCGCTCGTGAATAAGCTGGTGCCCCTCGCTTGGCTTTCGAGTAGTGCTTTAGAAGTTTGGAGATTACGATGACGATTACACTAGCGCAGTGGTTCTTAACCTTTTCAAGGGAGCCGAACCCCAAGAGAAATCTATGACCACTCACCGAACCCCTCTAGATTGAACAATATTATTTTCCTTTTTGCTCGACATACTCTGTGGTATAAATATATAAGAAAAAAGCAACAGTTGCTTTTAGCGTACGTCCTGTGATGCTATTTCTGCAAAAAACGACAAAAAATTACATAAATCTATACCTTACCTCACAGAAAGATGACTGCCGGTGCTAATTATGGGGAGGGCAGTAAGACATAAGGTTAACAGGGTGAACAGCTTTAAATTTCATAAGGTAGGGCCTGGTATGCAATTATCTAGCCTATTTCAAACAAAATTTGTTAAAGAAAAGTCGAAAAAGAAAAAAGCATATGATTTTCCACTGAATATGTATATATTTTAGAGGACCTCTGCCGAACCCCTGGCACCAGGGCCGGATTAACCAGTACGCCATGTCTGCCATGGCGGCGGGCCCCCCGTCGTCAGGGGCCCCCCGTGCGAGAACAAAAAGAATTTTTAATGTGCATTTTCCCATAAATTTATTCAACTTCACTTAAAGGGCAGTGTGTAAATTTAAGTCAATTGCTGATTTGTTTTTATGAGCAAACAATGCACTGTGTGCCATATAGCTTATAACTCTTAGAGTAGGCCCAGTGCTGGCGCTAGCACCCCCATACCCCAATTTGGGGGGCTCCGAGTTTGAAGGGGCCCCCAGGGGCCCCCCAAAATTAGCTGGTCATTATGGCTATTTGTGGCTGTATAATTATTTCTTAAACCGGCGCATTTATTTGAGGCACCAGATCCGGTCTTTTGCATGCCTCAACTAACCATATGGCACTGCCATAGCAGACCTAATGCAAACATCATACCGGCCATACTGATTTTGGGCGTAAGTAAAGCCATTTAAACTAACTCGGGCAGTTTCGTCCACTTTCTCAAACACAACATTTATAAATTGTAACTTATTGTAATTGCTAATTGGACGAGGCTCCAAAATAAACCTGCGTGAGGCCCAAACATTAAACCCTGTATAGGGTAACTAGGGTTCCAGATGTCCATGGTACGTGTCTGATCTCAAGTTTGCAAGGGGCCTCAAATGTAGCAGCTGCTGGTAATTATATCTTTCATGACAGCTCATTCCTGAAACCACGCACCGAAAAAGTATCATCCACTGTCCATTAGCCTAATAATAATCAATTGTTTTACGATGACAGCCTATAAATGCTACCATTAAAGATGGCAAATCAGACAAATTTAAACAATGGAGAGGGGAGCAATTTTATAAAGATGACAGCTTAAAATTCTACAATTACAGCCTGGAAATTCCAAAAAAATTAAAAATTGGGAGGGACATTTATTGAAGTCTTACACCTGTCTTTCAGCACTTATATTCTGAGAAATTTTGCTGAGATGACAGCTCAAGGTATGGGGGCCTCAAGTTTTATTGGGGGGGGGCCTCCGGTACCCTAGCACCGGCACTGAGTAGGCCTACCGGTATAAGATCCCTGGCATGAATTCCATGATTATAATTGTATTGACGAAAGTAAACGATGCCAAAAAACAAAATATTTCAACTTTCCAGTGCTCAAAATAGGCGAATAGCCAAAGAACCCTCTGGTAGAAAAACAGCATTAATTCCTCTGTTCCAAAACTGAATTTTTTCATAAACTCCAGATGGGTCAAAGGAAGGGGTTGGATCGGTTTGTTTAATGGCTTATAGTTAGGCCCTAAGCGCCAAGGACTGAAGGTATATAATAGGCCTACACATCTAAAGAACCTAAAATTTGTGGGTCAGCAGGTGTCTTAAAGGTTACAACGCATATTTCTGCTAATAGATACTGTTTCTTTCAATGACATTCTTAACCAGTTTGCCACCGCCATTAGGCCTAGCAGAAAATTTGAACCATAGCATGGGTGCTCGCGTAGGCGAAGACTTGGCATTGGCTTTGGGGGGGAGGGTGGGGCTGTGAGCGAGCAACCGGAGGACGATCGCCGAGGAGCGAAGCGCCAAGCACCTCCCCATTTTTCTTAAATTTCCACACAACAACAGTATATAGCAATAATTTTTAGGCTGTCATTTCAAAGACATTTTTCATCATATGATTCATTTCAGGGCTCATATTCGTGATTAATCAATTATAGGCATGCAATAACAATTTAACATGTGAGAGGAAGTTCTGAAGACCATGGTGACGGAAGGTCAAGGTAGATTAAGGGCCTCCCGGAGAATATGGCGGCGGGCCCCCCGAGAGCTTAATCCGGCCCTGCCTGGCACTGGCTCACCGAACCCCAGGGGTTCGGTCGAACACTGGTTAAGAACCACTGTACTAGCGGATGACACCGATGATTTTGTACAATCAGATTCAGATGTTACTGCGTGTGTCCATACTAAGGAGTGATCATTTTTATTTAAAACGAGCGCATTGATAGACCTAGGGCCTAACCTCTCACTTATGATAGTGATAGCATAAATGCAGATATGAATGCAAATTATAGAAAATGAAAGTAAAAATAGATTAAGGTGCAAAAACTTAAGTATAGGCCTACGTGGAATGATGGAAGAGAGAGAGTTTCCAGTTACCTGACTTTGCAACTTCGCTGACTTCCCGACGCAGCGTATGAGCGAGGTAGCCGAGAATGGAGAAGATAGCAAATCCAGCGAATATGCTGGTGAACGCATCTAGTGCGACGACCAACAATGTGTCTCTGCTCGAGATGAATAAAAAAAGTTGCAAAGATTAAGTTAAAGAAACAACCCCTAGGTCCATCAAATCTCTTCCCAACTGATTTAGCCTATGAAAAATATGTAGGCCTATATGTATGTGCTACTCTTATAGAAGCTTCGTTTAGGCAGATGAATTCGTGTTAGCTGAGCATAGCCTAGTTGACAATGCAAAATACAGCAAGACTGAAAAACAAGAAGAGGCTGATGGTGGATGGATGCTAATTTCAATAGCTTTCGTACACAAATCTTCTGGACCATATGGATTATGGACCTACTACAACTTTCGACCCGTTTGACCTTCATTATTGCAATTTATGTGAACTACGATCGGTAAACGAAGACCGACATGATACGGATACTGCCCCTCCCCTCCCCCTTTAGAAAACAATTAACACGCTGACCGATAGATGTTGTTGTGGAACGGATTGTAGCTGGCGAAGGTCATCAGAGCTCCTTGACCAACGCCCAGTGAGAAGAAGACCTGACCAGCAGCATCAGCCCACACCTATAATAAAGAACAATGAAGACGTATATACATACATACATACATACATACATACATACATACATACATACATACATACATACATGCATACATACATACATACATACATACATACATACATACATACATACATACATACATACATACATACATACATACATACATACATACATACATACATACATACATACATACATACATTCATACATACATACATACATACATGTGCATACATATATACATACATACATACATATTACATACATGTACATACATACATGTACATACATACATACATACATACATACATACATACATACATACATACATACATACATACATACATACATACATACATACATACATACATACATACATACATACATACATACATACATACATACATACATACATACATACATACATACATACATACATACATACATACATAATTATATACATATAGGGGTACATGCGGTCATGCTTAGCTAAAGAAAAACTTAGAAATTCATTGGAAGAAACAGAATAAGGTAAATGGATGGAGAAAAGGCGAATTTCAGGAGGGTTTTAAATAGGCTATCGAATGCTCGTCAAGTGTAAAGTTTCTAGAATGTTAATAATGATCATTACTTTTGGTGATGAGAGTTTCTTCCAATCGGGGATGATGTAGAATTTGATTCCTTCCATGGCTCCAGGCAGAAGAGCGCCACGGATGAGAAGAATCACAAGAACAACATATGGAAAGGTTGCCGTGAAGTACACGACCTGCTCAACATAACAATAATAAAAATTATGGCAAGATGAGAATCATCGAATCATGTCATGGGACAGTGAGTAGTATGAGACAGTAAGTAGCATGTAAGTAAATGAGACAGTTAGTAAGTGAGCAAATAAGTGGATAAGTGAGTGATCTAAATCGTGAAAGCTTACTATGTGCAAATCAAAAATGTGAAACACTGAAGACATAGAAGACCGGGTGTGGGTGGGTGGCTGACCTTTCCCGAAGACTTGATTCCTCTTATGACCCCTAAGCAGCAGATGATCCAAGCCAACAAGAGAACAAGAACGAGTTCCCATCGAACAGGACCAGATTCGTCAATCGTCGGACTGCGATTCAGAACACGCAACCTGTTTTGTGCAGCAACAAAACAACAGAACAAAACGGAGACAAAACGAGAGAACGAAATCAATCGCAGAATTTCGACGAAACATTCTAACAGCAGTTTAACGCTCCGGTTCAGTAGGCTACTAACGAGTATGCACATTAAAAAAATAAATGAACTAATTAAGTAGGGCGTAAGGCTACAACTGGCTGAATGAGTAAGTAGGCCTATAGGCTTTGGAATCGGTAAGCTCGTCAGATGTTGATTATATGAGTAGAGTCGTTGTAGTCGTTGATTTGTTGAACTGAGAGATGTATGAGTTGTTGTAACATGTCTGATTAAACCAGCCCCATAAGCGTATAGGCTTATAATAGTCCACCACGCGGTTAAGTATTAAAGGCAATACAGAGTTTCAACCGCTCGGGGAAGTATTCCTATTCAGAAGAGTTAATTACAAGTTAAATATAAGTCAGAAAGCAAATAAGAAGATGAAACGCTATAAAAAAATATTAAACAAATTTTTTTGCTGAGCTGCCTACTGGAAGTATTCCTCTCCTGCGCTGACTCTATTCTTAGCGAACTCTTCCAAGGTTTCCTTTAACCAGTTCCCAGTTATATTGACGCAGTCATCCTTTGCTTCAAGCAACTGCAACGACTTCCATTGCCATTCATCATTGCCTCCGTCATCAGTCGTCGTCGTTGTTGTTAGGTTAGTGCAGTTGAGTAGAGTCGTTGTAGTCGTCGTTTTGTTGAACTGAGAGATGTATGAGTTGTTGTAACATGTCTGATTAAACCAAATGTTTCCGTCTTCAGAGTCCTCACATGCGGCCGCCTCTCTTCTCGAATAGCAATCTGTACACGAAGGAAGCAGACACGCCACACGTATAATTATACTATGCAGACCTACGCTGTGTTCCATGGTTAGTGCTACCATACTTCAAAGTGTATTATCTCAGTACGATTCTGTATTTTTGATATTAGAAATGGCAAATATAGGCTAGGCTAAAGATTTCATCTGACTATCACAAAATTCATCTGACAGCAAATTGCCTATAGACAATGAGAGCTGGACTTACACGGCGTGTTCCAGCTGTTCTTGCAATCGTACCAGGGAACCTGAGATTGCCAGGAGGCGAAAATGTAGTAGAGAGACCAGGCGAGGATCATGTTGTAGTAGATGGTCACCAGAAAGATTATTACAACCATTCCAACTCCAACGCCTCCACAGAAACAAACAACACCAAGAATTCTTTCAACCATCTACTTACGGTACTGACGTACAATGCAGTGTAAATATAATTATAGGATAATGTATATAGGCCTATAGGCTATATGCCTATATATCTCATGGTGGTGGTGCAATAATCTTTAGAGAAAGTATATTATATGCCTTTTAAACATTCACCTGTGATTATAATCTGTCTCTGCTTAGGCCTACGCCCTTTTTAAATGTTTCTTTCTTGACTTTTTTCTTCAGCTGTAAATGGATTTAGACAGTTTTAGAACCATACGCTGTGCTGAAAATCATGTCTTTGATGCATAATTATAACCATAAATCAAAGTAGGCCTAACATAATTTTTTTCGAACCCTTAACGTGTCAAGTAAATCAATGCATAATTTAAATAATTGTTAAAGCGAAAGCTATAATTTAACGCGGCAGCCTAATTTAAGTCCAACGTATTTAAGCCTATAATAATACCTTTGAAAATAGGCGAAATCGCCCAGATGTTCAGAGGCCCAGCACCAGCGTATTGGCCAACCGCTAATTCGATCAGAAACATGGGCAGACCAACGAAGATCAGCATGATAAGGAAAGGAATCAGGAAAGCGCCTAAACGGAAACGTACATCCTAATTTAACAGTTATTTAACAAACTTATTTTACAGTAAAAAAGTAAAGTCCCATCCCGTTCCATGAGGAACACAGGGAGGCGCTCATCTCCTTTTCCGTAGCCCTGAGCCAGCAATGGACGAATGCCAAGGTCCTGGACACGGGTTCATCAGTGTATCGCAGGACTTGCTGTTTACTTCCCAGCTTACGCCGGTACCAAATTATACTGCTTGGTGACAGAGGCACGTGTGCGTGAACAACTTGCCCAAGGTCGGTACCCGGAGTCGAACCCGCAACCTTACGCTCTGTGAGCGGACGCGTTACCGGTCTGCCACCAGGTCGCACTATTTTACAGACCCTGGACTTAATATGACGTTTCTGTATAGCGGGTTTTTCATCCCAATTTAGGCCATTATATAGGCCTACATCTTTAACCATGGGATCAGTAGCCTATGTTCAACAGGTTGGCCTCACGTTAACTGATATTGGCCTACAGAGTCTACCTCTTATACATACACAACAGGCCATCTAATTACACATACGTCGAGATCAGCATATTATTTTGTGTTGCTCCGAAAGAACACAGTAATTATCATGAATGGTTGTTACTTCCGTGTTTATGTTTGTGTTATTTTCTTTCCTATGTTTTTGTCATTGTTGGATCTATTTGCTTTCCGTTACGACGCAAATCTTTCTAATATTAAAATAGGCTATCGGCTATGTTGTGGCCTGAATTAGAACTAGCCTATAGATTATAGAACTCTTGTAGCGTCGAAGTAACTGAGCCAACAGAAATACTTCGGATGCGGGTTACAAAGAAGAGCACAAACCAACCTCCACCGTTTTCGAAGCAGAGGTATGGAAACCTCCAGACGTTTCCCAGACCAACAGCAAATCCGAGACACGACAGAATAAATTCCACTGAATTGTTCCACTGACCACGATCAACCACCTCCACCACTACGGCACCATTTTCAGACACCTCCTCCTCCATTTCCACCTTCTTGGTTTGATCGTCGACTGGGTGAACTTGGGTGCTCTTCCCCATTCTCTAGAGTTTGGTGAAATCTAAGACTAAAGTAACAAATCAAGTTTTTAAAGGAAGCTACAGCTGCTAAATCTCTCCACAATTGATTATTAGGCAATTAATTATTTCACAGTTCAACAGTTAAGTTTGTGGGCATAAAGTTTTGCTTAATTTAGTTTTGGCGTCTGTGTTCCCGAATCTTCGTGTTTGAGATCTCACAAAAGCCAGAAGGTGTAAGCTTACTATATATAGGCCTATAATGCCCTATATGATAATCTGTTACAATAAGACGGGCCTTATCTTATGCCTTAATAATCGTATTGGCCTGCTTTCTATTCTACAGACACTGCTCGAAAACCTACTGGTTGATCTATAGGCTAGTCTACTCTATAGGGTGCATCGCAGACAAAATTTACGTAGACCTATTAGACTCTAATTTAGTATAAAGTTGTTAGAGAAACTCTAACTTATGAACACAACTTGTTTAGCCTTCTAAAACTATGAATTCCGTGTTACTTACTTCTTACACAAGTTTTCAGTAGTCGATCGACTGCAGTTGCCAACTGTTTATTTCTTGCTTTGTGTCCTCCAAACTCTAAGATCATTTGCTTGTGACAACGCCCCATCAACAGAATTAATGCTAACCATTGGCCCCTGTATAGCCTACTTGTATCTCTAAATGATTGAGATATAAAGACGAGTACATCAATGTTGCAGAGAGATAATGTTAAACTGCGCATGTCTTTCGTCGTATCCACCAACTTATCTTTGCGCAAGACAGAGAAAAAAAACCATCGAATTAATTCAATGACATTTGCATCGTCAACGATCCGCTTATAGGCTACAGGCCAAACGTTTTAGATGAGATGGCCACTTATGCAAATGTAATGTAACGAGTCTCATTTGCTTTGAATACAATTCATGACCTTCGATCTGCATGGTAATTGGAAAACATCACCTTCTACACTTAAGAAAAGATTATGAACTAAGGGTGACGATTAAACATTGATTATAGGCCTACACGAGGAATTCTGAAGACAAAAGGCGGTGTAGATGATTGCATGTTGCAGAATGGTGGGAGGCCGAACAAAGTGCAAAACGCCAGTGAACCACGCTTGCTAAACGCTTATTAAACGCCGTTTCTTGCATTAGGATAGGTCATATATTTAAACGTAGCCTAATCAGTATTTCAGCCAAGGTGCACCTAAGAATGTATGCAATAGATATATTTTCTTGATTGATCGATTGATGATGATGATGATGATGATGATGATGATGATGATGACAATAGTAATAACGCAATATAAAACTTGACACATGCGAAGACTAGCCATCCCAGTCACGCACAATGCAGGTGATCATGCTTTCACATAATCAATTAAGCTGTTAATACCATAGATCATGGATGCCTCAAAATTGCAACAACGGAAAATCCGCGTATTCGGATCGATTAGGATTTGTACACTTCCTCTGTTTTAACAGATTATATATAAAATTATATAGGTCTAGACCTATCTCAAAACTACAAACGCCATGGTAGCCAGTGCTAACGCATTAACTTTATCCTTTCTTATAATTTAGTTAAGAGTTAGATCTATCTAATTTAGTTGAGGTCTTTAAAGTAATTGTGCTCGTTCTATATGTCTGATACTTTTATCAGCAAATTTCGGCTGTTGCATCTTTTTGTGGGCCTATAATTATAACTCTTACACAGGTATGGCTATTTAGCAGGGCCCATCCTTGTAGCCTTCCCCATTGAAAGTGCGATTTTGCAATTTATGAACTGTGAAATGGCTGGCTGTTTGCATTTAAGATTGATTGTTGATTGAACTTTATTTCCCAGACTCTTAGTTTTATGGGACTGCTGCATTGTAGCCTACTAATAGCAGCAAATATCTTTAGTAGGCTCACCAGGTATCGTACGTAGATCAGGATGAGACAAGACCTGGAATGGGTAATTGTGATGAGCACCCATATATATATATAATGGGGAGTCCATCGTAGAACTGAGATTTATATTCTGTGTGTAAATCGTTCACAACAGATTGTAAAAATACTCCCAGCGTGTTAGGCTCTGTTAGACCAATAGGCTATAGAGTCTAGTTTGACCCTGCAATTATTCATTACTGCAAGACTCTTGCCATTCGATGGGCAGCATGGGCATTGGGTTAATTTCAACAATATGGGTTATTAGGTATACGAACGCACAAGTTGCTGGCATAAATGTAATTAGCCTATGCATGCAAAACACAATGATTTGTAAAGGAATATTTTACTTACATCCATATTCTTATAGACTACATAATTAAATGTTTAAGCAACACATGAATCGGTCTAGAATACGACAAAGTACCGCTCTAATATCTTGGATAATGACAAGCTAAAGGCTTTTATTAAAGACACATGATATAGGCTATGTCATAATTATTATGCACAAGTCTAACAATTGATTTACAGATGTGTGATATAATTGTCGTCGTCATCATGAAACTCTGGATTCACCGTTCCATTCCACCCGTATGGAGGCGGAACAAAGGAAGCCGTGGAAGCCAGGGCAGGGCCTGTGGTGTCATCATAGTTCACGTGTTGTGTCGTCTGCTCTCCTTCCATTTCTCCGTTTCCTTTCTTTCCACCTGATCGTCGTGTCGTCGTCGTCGTCGTCGTGAAGTCCATTTCCACCTGCATGTTCGTCGGTGGTCGGCCCTCCATCATCCTCTCGTGCCTTGGCTTCCAGTCGTCCGTCGCCTGCGTTAACTTCAACAGCCTCTGCAGACGAATATACAGTGCAGGAAATCATTGACAGGTTTTCTGATTTAGTGGATATGGAAATAATGGAAACCCACATTTACAAAGCACTGCTCTATAAAACTAAGCGTGATACTTGTTCACTTAGGAAGGGTTGTCCAGAGCTTGATGTACAGTGGAGTTCTGAATCCGGTTGCCATGGAGTCGTGAAAGAGACCATTGTAGATGAGGCACAGCAGATGAGGATAATACCGTTTTAACCACATGCAGGCGCAATGAACTCACTGTGAAATAAGCTTAGGCTACAGCTTACTCTTATAATTTTGTGTTCTTTAGGCCTATTTCGTCTTTTCATCAACGAAAATTTATAGTCTACATCAAGTTTAATTTAATTTTAATTCATGGAAATCAATTAGTTTCTTACCTTTCCGAAGTTCAGTCCGTAGTAATCTGGATTCAGGAATGATTTCCAGGTGACGTAGACGGCAAAGATGGGAATCATGACGATGGGAGCGATTGCCATGAGCCAGCCGAGCGCCTGACTCCAGTCGGGATAGACGTAATCACCAATGGACATCGGTTTGAAGTCGATCATTGTGAAGACTAGAATACCCTGCAGAAAATCAAACGAACTACATAACAGACATCGCTAAGTTAGCCTATACCCAATTGCCTAAATTAACTAAGTACATGAGTGAAAGGAAAGTATGAGGCCATGATTTCCCTCTTGCTTTCCGACCGATCTCTGCAACATGGATAGGCCTACTTACATGCACGCGACAAACATGCTTTCAGCAATTAGACTTTTAATGCAATTATAATTAATTATTTTACGCTGCATAAGTTTTCAGATTATAGTAGAGCTGATGTAGTAAGCCATACATTCATTATCTTCCTGCTAATTTATTGCTCATGATTCTTCTAAGGCCTAGTGGCAGCACCGTAGCAGTGGTAGTTGCGAGGCAGTTTGAATCATTGAATGAAAGCATATTGAGACCTTCATCTGGCTCTACCCCACTTCTCCATTCCAAGACTGTTAAAAACCATGAAACTCGTGTGCTACATCAATTGGTCGTGCTTATACAATAGCCGCATAAATTCAGGGATATTCCACAGAAGCGTCTATAGAAGGTTGCCATCGTCGTGCGTCACCCCCACCCGTTACCTTCATTCGTTACCATCATCCGACACTTTCATCCATTACCGTCGTCAAATACCATCGTCCATTACGTCACCGTCATTCCGTTACCGCCATCCGTAGCTTTCATTCGTTACCTTCAGGCTTCATTTGTTACCTTCATGTATTACCTTCATCCGTTAAATTCATCCGTTATACATCGAAAGGCATCATATATGACTTACGACGAGTAGCGATGGTGAGATGAATTTCCAGCAGAACCACCAATGTCTGTGGACACGAAATCCGACCATCTGCTCCAAATCATCAATCAGACGACTGGCACCTGGAAATAATCCGACAAAACAACTTTTCACATCTCAAGTTTAGCACCAGCTGCTTAAAAAATCTAATAGGCCTGCTTCTTATGTTCAGGACACTCGATCGAGCACGACATCTTCTTCTTTCTTCGATATAAACAGCTTTAATATAACGCGAAACATCCGATTCAGAAAATATAAAGAATTCATTGAACGATAACAATTGAGTGCATATACATGTAAGTATCCATTCAATCATTCATTCATTTTATGGGCTCATCTATAGCGCCCTTTTGACATATTTACTCAGAACCGCTCCCAGTCCAGTCACGCAAATGAAAAAGAAATTTGAGATTAATGAAAAAGTTTGACTGGTGAAATTAATAAATACAGCTTTGAAGGGAGGTCATTATTTTCAGAAGGACAGCGATACAACGAAGAAAACTCGGCGTTGTCTCGTAGCTAAGCGAGCCCGTGCACCTTCGTAGCAGAGTATAATATTATGAATGCCATCAAATGGAAGAAACACTGAGCGATAACATTTCTGTGTTCGTCTATCTGCCGAGGAAATGTACAGCGTCTAGGCGATCTGCATGGTCAGCTGCAATATTGGTAATTTAATGCAACTTTGAAAAGGCTTCGATTCTATAAATTAAAATGCTCTTATAATTATGTCGGATTATGACGAAGAAGACGAGAGAGACTGACCGTAGATCCACGGAAAGACGATTGATTCAACGAATGCAATCAACACCAAAGACCATCCACTCGCATAGTAACTCATCAGTTCGACCCAGTACAAACCAGCCTACAACATCACAAACCAGTTGACAGCAATAATTTAATATAGGCCTACCGCCGGTATAATAATATCACAGAACGTGCGATAATAATTGGCGTAGATCTATAATTATACAGGGCAGTTGGAGCACGTGCAGACCAGCTAAAGATGGTACTGTTAGTTGACAACAGTAGGCCCTACCATCCTTCCATTCCATTCTAGCAGGTTACCGTTAGGCCTACAGTCCAGCCAGTTATATAATTTATGCGATTCTGAACTGTATCACTTTGAATTTCGGAAAATATGCAACAGTACTCAGCTGAGTGCATTCTGCTCTGAGCGGTTAATTTCTTTACGAGATCTGAAGTTTTTTGAACGCATCGTTTGAATTGAATCAGCTTCTGCTCGACAATAAAAAAGTCAGTTGAAGTGCAATGTATTATGGCAGAGAGCAGTATATTTAGGCCTATTGTTTAGCCAATCACATCTTGATTAATTAAGCTTCAAACTGAGCATTGCAATAATTATTGGGAGCGACAACGACCGCAACAGATTTCCAACGTACTAACTGTCGATAAGAGGCTGTGTTGAGAACATAGATTGCTTATAATATTTTTACCTGGGTGCACATTGTTAGTCCCAGCAGAAACATAGATGCGCAGATGATCGCAGCAGCCACTGGCTTCCATCGTCTGAATTTTGGAAAAGAATCAATGACTGACGTCAAACAAGTCTCAACCGTTGCAAACTGTAAACAGCGACAACAGCAAGACAAACTTCTGAGACCCAGCACACAGACCCGCCTACGACAACACAGTTCAGGTGAAAGCAGTTACTAGTCCAACCGGCATATCACACACGCGCGCGCGCGCACACACACACGCACGCACGCACGCACCTGCACACACACACACACACACACACACACACACACACACACACACATCACTACGCAGTGACTTGAGGTAGATTCAAATCTTTGACCCCTTCTGTTACAAGGCACCTACCACACCGCTACACCACCGTGTCCCACTAGTCTCTGTCATCTAAGAACGCATTCTTATATTATTATTGTAGCGGACCAGGGGTTGGGCGAAAACACCAGGAGCCGAGTACCAACCCCAGTCGTCAAGGTACCCTCAGTCAGTCCGCGCAGTACGGCCTTGGCTGTAGACCAAGGACTAGCCGGCTAGGCTTAAACACGTTTATTGAAGAAACCACGAAGATCATGTGGAGTTCACAGCACAAGTAATTTATTGCGTCACAATCGCTATAGCACTTCGAGAACGAACTGTTTGTGTCAATTTCTACAATGCTGGAATCAGAGTTCGTGCGCCGATGCAACTGTTTATGCAGCGCCAGAGTTCGTGCGTCGATGCAGCAGTTTATGTAGCGCCAGCTTCGAATCGTCGAGGCTAGGAGTAGATTCGTCGCGGATACGCTAGGAGTCGAACCGTCGTTGCAGGTCCCAGTGACTTCCGTAGCGCCAGGAGTAGAATGCGAAGCGTTCAGGAATCGAACCGGCGTCGTCAAGCACGGCAGGCACTAGAGCCTGCGTGAATGGTCGGAGCAGATCCGCGGTGGTCAGGAATCGAACCGGCGTCGTCAAGCACGACGGACCGTCGTCTCTGCCTCTGCAGCACCCGGAGTAGAACCGTCGTCGTAGCAGCTTCGTCCGTCAGCTAGGTTGCGGTAGTCGGGGGCCGCACCTCAGTCCAGTGAAGGAATACCCGAAGAGGCCGAGTTCAAAGCTCAAGGCTCAGGTTCAGGTTTTACTCCCTTCACAATAGTATCACTCAACAAACGTTTTACCGTCCGTCAAGCCAGATCATTTAGCCTGACTACTACGCGGTTTAGGCGTTCTTCACCAGGCCATTCGTCTGCACTGAGCAAGAGCAGCAAGCTTCCTTATATACACTACCAGCGCAGGCTGGGCAAAGGTTAAGCCAGCCGGCTGGGCTAGAGAGGCGGAGCCCGAGCCGGCCGGGCTAGGGGGGCGGAGTCTGAGCCGGCTGGGCTAAAGAGGCGGAGCCTGAGCCGGCTGAGCTAAACCGGCTAGGCTAGAGAGGCGGAGCCCGAGCCGGCTGGGCTAGAGAGGCGGAGCCCGAGCCGGCTGGGCCAAAGAGGCGGAGTCTGAGCCGGCCAGGCCAGCAGGCTGAGCCGGCCAAGCCAGCAGCAAGCAGCAGCAGCAAGCAGCAGCAGCAAATAATAGCGGCAAATAATGGGGGCAAGCAATAATGAGGGCAAGCCATCCCTCAGTGCAAAAATCTTAACACGTCCCCCCCACGAATGATCCGAGGCCCCCTCGGAAAGGACGTGCCCCGCACTGAGGGAGGAAAGAGCCATGCCAAAAAAATAAACGGCCCATATTGGCCCCTATGCCCATAATTAAAGTCCGTCAAAATTTGACCTGAAGCGCACAACATTACAGCATGAAACATATTAGACGCTTAAATCTGGTAAGCGAGACAGTAAAAATGTACATTTACGTAGCGCATTTTAATGTTCGTTGCGCCACGTAAACAAATAATAACAATCAATGGTTAATCACAGGGCAGGTAATGGACATTACAGGGACAATACACCTTTAAAACCGTCACATATAAAATAATGCATTCCCTGATAGAAACAACGTAATAACAGACAAATCTGTGCGCTATATAAACAAACATCAGGTCGGCGAAACGTTACAGAACCACGTGACCCAACGTGCACATCAAACAATAAGTCGGGCTGCGATATCATGCCTACGTAACGAAATGGTTAATTATTACAACGCATACAATATTAACCAATCACGAGGAATACTTTTAACACAGTTCAGTAACCGGTAGCGTTAGCACAGCGCGTATAATAATGCAGTATGTTGTTTAGTCTGCATTATCAAAATTTAACAGAAGTACCTATCGGTCACACAAAGCCGGACAGTTAAGTCCCGGAATCGCCTGAGCAAATAAATCAGACAGCGAGATAATAACTCAGACTGCGTGACAATATAACTGAGACACACGTGATCAAAATAAAACAGAAAAATACCCTATTGGATTGCATAAATCCGGACAATTAAGTCCCTGCAGCGCCAATACTTATATAACGCCAGGCAATGCAACGCAATAGTACAGTTAGCAACTCAGTACACGTATCAGCGCAAAATACGGTTACGACACAGTAGCCTATACATGTATGTAAATAAAACTCATTGATCAAAACTAAACAGAAAAGTACCCTTTTGGGGTCGGCCAAACCTGGACAATTAAGTCCTAGATTAACGATTAAATTGTGCCACATAGTGGTCCACAATCCACAATATTTCTTTTTCTCTTCGGGTACGAAGTGCCGTTCGTGCACAACCCCCGTGCTCTTTTTTTCTATTTTGGGTACGAAGTGCTGTTCGCGCACAACCCCCTTTTTCTTTTCTCTCTCTTTTTTTCTGTTGCGGGTACGATGTGCCGTTTGCGCACAACCCCCTTCTTTTTTTCTTTTTTTTTCTTTTTTTTTTTAGCAGCGATGTCCATGATTGCGAGTTATACAGAATCAAAGAAATGAAATAATAGCAGCCAAACATGGCTGAGACTAGTAAACAAAAACAGAGGCCAGGCACGGCTTGTATAAGCAGAGCAAAACACACTAGCCACACAAGAATTTAAAGCACAATTTTAACCTACAACCCTAGACCATCAATTTGCACAGAGCCACCTACGAGAGACTGTCCTCTAAACACATTAATTCCTGCTCTGGCACCAATATCAAAAACGATCAAAATGTGAACATAGCGTGACCTACTTACTGATTCATCAAAGCAAAGCTTGCATGCAAATAATCGCAAATAATTGTGCGATTAATTAAGCGATTAACAACAGAATCTCATGCAGCTAACCACGAATAACCACACGATTAATCAACCGATTTACACGAAGCATTAGGCCTATAACAGTCCATCTGGGGGCAGGTAAAAATTAATAATAATACTGCATTTCTGCTCATAAAAATGGTGCTTTTCGCAAGGAAAATGTTTCTTTTTCACAAAATAATACTTTCCACAATAAGAAAAATGCTTCTTTTTCCAATAAAAACGAAATGGTTCCTGTTTATCAAAGAAAAGAAAAGAGTTCTTTTCACAATTTAGAGTAATGATACTTTTGCAATAAAATTTGTGCCTCGTTAAAGAATAAAAAGTATCCCCCCTCCTTTTGGCGATAAAAGAAAAGGCCTTTAGCCAAAAATGGGAATCTTTTAACGTCGTTCACTCAGAACATCCTGTGTTGTCGTGCGCGGAACCTGCACGCCGTCTACTGGAACCGGACTGGTCGACGAGTGGTACGGTGAGGTCGACCGGCTCCCGCTTCGTCGGAGTTTCCGTCGTACGAATTTCCTTCCGTTTCAGGCGTTCTGTTCCTTGGCCGATTGACAACCGGCATGGCTGCGCCGTCGTCGTCGGGACCATGTCGATCCCCAGAAGTCGCTCCTTCCGCTGCAAGCGTTCCTTTCCGGCGACGCGACCGACAATCGTATGAGGCCGTGGCGCTTCCGGTCACTTCAGGATGTGACCTTCCTGTCGCTTCCGCGGTCGGCTCGCTCCATTCCCCTTTCGTCCTCCCGTAGCAGTGGCGAAGTTTATCGACGTGCGATACGAAGGGCTTGGACTTCAGCGACTTTTGGAGAAGGTAGTTGACGGGACCGCACGCCCGCACAATCCGGAATGGACCCGTGAAGTTACGTTGAAACTTCGGGCTGCGTCCGACGAACTTCCGTGGGCTGAAGTAGTAGACCCAGTCACCTTCCTCAAACTTTGCAGGGCGCACTCGCAAGTCGTAGTTGTGCTTGCGTCTCTCGGCGCTCTTCTTGAGGCTTTGCCGTGCAGTGCCGTACGCCTTCTCGAATTTCTCCGCCAGTTCGGCCACGTAAGACAGATAGACGAATCTCTCCCGAACCAGTCTATTAGGATCTGGTCGAAATCCTCCGGGGTCAAAGGTCACAAGTTCACAGTTCAAAAACCAATCACAGATAACGAAACCGACTTGAACAAGACTAATCTTTTTCTGGAGACATCCACAATACGAATCAATTGTGCAGAAACACAATACGCAAGAGAGAACCCAAAGACAGACAATCCATCCGGAAAAAGGATTGGAATCCTTCCGTGTCAGACGAGGCCTAATCAATTTGTCGTGACCAGAACAAGAATGCAAAGACACATATTTCTTCTTAGCGAGGACTACATTGGCGGAACATTCATCGACAGCAGGTTCAACGAAACCAGTGGCCAACATCTGGTCCAGTTCTGCATCAATAGCAGCCTGATACGGAAGCGGTTGTCTCCGCAAAGGTTGTCTCACCGAACGAGAGTCTCCAGTATCGATTCTCTGCTGAGAAATCATGGTACTCTCCAAGTCATGGTCAGTCGTCGGAAAAATGCTTTCATCCTCGACCCATAACTCCATCAGTCGTTCCTTCACATCGGCCGTAACATCCTCAGAGATTTCGTCCATTAGTTTCCCGATCAAAGAGTTGTCGTCGGCAGTGCCCGTCTGTCTCTCATTGTCTTCCTCAACCTTTACGGGGTGCAAGTCGCCCAACATTTGGTTAGCCGTCAACAGGGCAGGCTGTTCATTCAAATTCACCACACGAATACAAGCATCATCAGCATCATCACCCAACACAACTCTGGCTACATGCAATCCAGGCTGGATTTCTTTAGACTCAGTCATCCAGGCTTGTGCGGAGGTCGTCAAATCACGATACTGAGTTTTACACGGAATATCACACTGAGAACGAGGAAGGACAGTTGTTTCCTCGGCAACCATAACCCTACGACACCAAAGCGATCCATTGCCCTTAACCAAAAGAATGCGGCGTCGACCAATAAACAATGCACCCTGTCCAAAACCCAAGCGACAACGATGCTGCCTCAACCAATCCATGCCAAGCATTGGTTCACCAATTTGATCAGAGACAAGAAAACTAGTGTCGATAGAAAATCCTCTAGAAATCTTAATCGGAGCATCAATCTGACCCAAGACTCTAATCTGCGTTCCATTAGCTGCCAAAAGAATGCGATTGCTAGGCTGTAGCGGCAAACCATCAACATCAGCAGAGGGAACCAGGCTTACCTCCGACCCAGTGTCCACTAGGCAAGTTCTTTGCTGTCCGTTGATCGTTCCCCGGATGTAGATCGCGTTGTTGGTCACACCCGATGCTCGGTCTCTCGTTGTATGGTTCGTGACTGTTGTTCCATTCTGTCCCGACGTCGGTGGGTCCAAGGTGCGTGCGTCGTCACTTCGGTTGGAGAACTGCTGACGCTGGCGACACCGGCGAGCCATGTGGCCCACCTGTCCACAGCTGAAGCAGGTTATCCCGCGTCCGGGACCACCTGAAGCGTTTCCTCGAGGCGGAGACGGAGGAGTAGGAACGGTAGATGGAACCGTCCGTGGAACAGTTGGTTCGGCGCCGAAACTCGTCCGTTGCGAGCTTCTGAGTTCGTCCAGCTGTCGGCAGATCCTTCCTTCCATGTCTTGTTGCCACTTGCGTTGCGAAGCGAAGAAGCTGTCCAATTGAGACTGGAGCTGTCCACCGGCGTCGACTTCTTGAGACCCTCGCACTCGGTTGGCAGGTCTCCGACGATCCTCCATGTCCGACGTCTGTTGGTACGCGGACAGGCGTAGAGCGGTTCGGTACGCCTCGTCGATGGTTTTCGGCTCGCGTTCTCTCACCTTGAGAGACAGCTCCCGGTCGCGGATCGCTTCAAGGAAAGCGTCCTTCGCAAGAATTTCCGTCGTTTCGTTGGACGGGACCGGGTAGGCAAGGACGACGAGTCTCCGGATGTCGTGCAGCAAGTCGCCAAGGGTTTCATCTGCTCGCTGTCGGCGATAATAGAGTTGAGCTCGGAAAGTCTCAGCTTGACCCTCCGACCCGTAGCGTTGGCGTAGTCTGACGACGAGCTGTTCGTACGTGACCTCGGTGCTGGCTCCGAAGTCCCACAGCAGCTGCGTTGCCGCCTTTTCCAAGGAGCAGCGGAGGAAGTCGACTTTATCGGCTGCAGTCCATCGGTTGTGTCTTGCGCAGACGTCGAATTGTGCCAGGAATGACTCGAGGGATCCCGTTCCGTCGAATTTTCCGGGCTTCATAGGGCTCTTCTTTTCGCCGACCATGCGACCGACGTTTTCCAGGACTTTTGATTCCAGCCTGCTCGCGTCCCTTTCCGAAATCAGCACGGTTTTTCGGTCCTTCTTCGGTGCGTCCTCGAAGTCGATTTTCTCGAGGAATCGGCTGGACTCGACCTCGTAATCGACCAAGAGGTCCCTTCCTCGTCCAGCGGCGGTTGTAGAAGTCGTTGGGAAGCCAGCGGCGTATCCGTCCATGTCTCCGATCAGAGGACTCCACATTGTCGTCGTTCCGTCGAAATTCTCACCAGTTCGTAGAAGTGCAGCGAATCTTTCAAAACCACTTCCGCGGAATCAGCTTGAAGCGGTGCAGAGTTTTTCCAGTCACCCCCCTTCGCGGGACCAGTTTGTAGCGGACCAGGGGTTGGGCGAAAACACCAGGAGCCGAGTACCAACCCCAGTCGTCAAGGTACCCTCAGTCAGTCCGCGCAGTACGGCCTTGGCTGTAGACCAAGGACTAGCCGGCTAGGCTTAAACACGTTTATTGAAGAAACCACGAAGATCATGTGGAGTTCACAGCACAAGTAATTTATTGCGTCACAATCGCTATAGCACTTCGAGAACGAACTGTTTGTGTCAATTTCTACAATGCTGGAATCAGAGTTCGTGCGCCGATGCAACTGTTTATGCAGCGCCAGAGTTCGTGCGTCGATGCAGCAGTTTATGTAGCGCCAGCTTCGAATCGTCGAGGCTAGGAGTAGATTCGTCGCGGATACGCTAGGAGTCGAACCGTCGTTGCAGGTCCCAGTGACTTCCGTAGCGCCAGGAGTAGAATGCGAAGCGTTCAGGAATCGAACCGGCGTCGTCAAGCACGGCAGGCACTAGAGCCTGCGTGAATGGTCGGAGCAGATCCGCGGTGGTCAGGAATCGAACCGGCGTCGTCAAGCACGACGGACCGTCGTCTCTGCCTCTGCAGCACCCGGAGTAGAACCGTCGTCGTAGCAGCTTCGTCCGTCAGCTAGGTTGCGGTAGTCGGGGGCCGCACCTCAGTCCAGTGAAGGAATACCCGAAGAGGCCGAGTTCAAAGCTCAAGGCTCAGGTTCAGGTTTTACTCCCTTCACAATAGTATCACTCAACAAACGTTTTACCGTCCGTCAAGCCAGATCATTTAGCCTGACTACTACGCGGTTTAGGCGTTCTTCACCAGGCCATTCGTCTGCACTGAGCAAGAGCAGCAAGCTTCCTTATATACACTACCAGCGCAGGCTGGGCAAAGGTTAAGCCAGCCGGCTGGGCTAGAGAGGCGGAGCCCGAGCCGGCCGGGCTAGGGGGGCGGAGTCTGAGCCGGCTGGGCTAAAGAGGCGGAGCCTGAGCCGGCTGAGCTAAACCGGCTAGGCTAGAGAGGCGGAGCCCGAGCCGGCTGGGCTAGAGAGGCGGAGCCCGAGCCGGCTGGGCCAAAGAGGCGGAGTCTGAGCCGGCCAGGCCAGCAGGCTGAGCCGGCCAAGCCAGCAGCAAGCAGCAGCAGCAAGCAGCAGCAGCAAATAATAGCGGCAAATAATGGGGGCAAGCAATAATGAGGGCAAGCCATCCCTCAGTGCAAAAATCTTAACATTATTTATTGTTGGCGGCATTCTTTTGTTTCATCACTCACCTGACTATCAATGGCTAAAGTGATGAGCATCAGAAAGAAAAGTGTGGCCCATAGTTGAGTTGGATACAGATAAGTCACAACTTCAGGGTATACCACAAACGCCAGTCCAGATCCTGGAAAAGAAAACATCTATCTCTGGTGACAGGAGACAACAGCCAATGGTCAAGAATGAACAATGTCTGGACATGTCGTAAGATTACGAAAATATAATAAAGGAAAAGCAATTAAATTGCGCAGCACAGAAACGTTGCTGCTTTATTTTGTGCGATGAGATCTTGTTTAGTTATTATTAGGCTAGCTTTATTATTGTGTGTTATTTCGCAAAACTCTAGTTTTAGTTAATTGAAACTGACGCGTCTTAGTTTCAGATTTAACTTCTTTAGTTTTAATTTCATTCATTCATTCAATGTTTGTCGTACTTTATACAAGTTAAAGAGACGGCGAGTGATATCCAAATATTTAGAATGCTTGAAAGTCAACTTGGCAATGGGTGGGGGTTATAAATATATGAATCTTCCGTCAGGGTATAGTTGCCCATTTCTAGATATCGGTTCCATTCATATAGCCTACAATCAACAGTTAACTCAGCCATGAATACATCGATCGTACACTGTCGCCGGAAAAGCAGACATTGAGGGAGAGGACTGAGTGGCTACTCGCGCTCAAATGCCAATTCCAAAGAACTGAGGTCGCTGACACTTCATGTCCAAAATCTACTCATTCCAGATAGCTTAAGGAAGTGGCCTTCATTGCATCCCCGTATAGGCCTACGATGCTCAGTCCTAAGTGCTGATTTTAGCGGATATTTTCAGCTTATCACAGTGCCTGAATTGAGCGAAGTGTAGCAGAGAACAACTGCATCTGCTGTGTATGACCTGAGTCACCTGACTTGATGACTTTGTCGACTGTCGTTCCGAGTGATTTAGCGAGATACCCAACGGTGGTGAAGATTGCAAATCCGGCGAATATACTCGTGAAGCCATCAGCAATGACGACTATGAGCGTATCACTGCAAAGTAACACCGAACCATAACTGGAGATCTTCAAAGTCAACTGAACAAAACCAATTCAACAACATCTTCCTTGAGATTAGTCAATTTTTTTACTCACTTGGATACGGACCCTGAGCGCAAAGATCATTTGTAAAAGCTCCCACATAATAATATTGTACGCCTATGTCTGCATGTGCGCAATAGAGGAAGATGAGGGGTTGAGATTTTTGAGAATCCGCTTTTATTGATCTGCAATTAATCTGATTTCGTTCTCTTCAGCCAACAAGACTTCAGCTTACAGAACAAAGCTAATCATCTCCATATTTTGTTCTACAATAATCTCCTGATGTGTCAATGAGAGTCAAAGCCACCGAGCATTTATTCATTAATCCTGCCAATTAGAAGGCAATCCCGTTTTCTAAACACGGCTATTATCTTTGATTGGAGCAGACAATATTGAGCCTTGTTACATACTCTTATAGACATATGGAGTGAACACTGACCGATAGACATTGTTGTGGAAGCGATTGTAACTGGCGAAGGTCATCAGTCCACCTTGACCAACACTCAGAGAGAAGAAGACTTGACCAGCGGCATCAGACCACACCTAAGGAACATGATGACCACCAAAAAGTGACCAAAATAGTAGACACACGCATCAACCGTATAGTCCTGCTGTCATCAACATCCACGACCACGACCACCACCAAAACCACCACCAACATCGCCACTGCAACCAACACCACCACCAACGCCGCGCCCCCGACCACTACGTCACTATCACCGTCATCACCATCACCACCAACACCACCACCAACACCACCACCACCACCACCACCACCACCACCAACAACACCACCAACACCGCGCCCCCGACCACTACGTCAATATCACCGCCATCACCATCACCACCACCACCACCACCACCACCACCACCACCACCACCATCACCAACACCACCAACACCACCACCACCACCACTGCCACCAACCACCACTACCACTACCATCATCATTGTCGTTGAAGTGGTCATCATAGCATGAGTTGCAACGACAGAATCGGTGGATAGGCGTCATTGACTGTATTATATGCAGCTATTTCGATCACACGAGTGTTGATTCGACCTCGACCACGACCACTGCACCACCATCACCGCTATCACCATCATCATCGCGATTACCTGCGCGTTGCCGAGAAGTTCCCACTTAGGAACGAGGTAATAATAGACGCCATCCGCTGCTCCATCCAACGTGGCTCCTCTGATCAGAAGAATTATCAGGACGAAGTATGGAAATGTTGCCGTAAAGTACACAACCTATATTCACAGACATGCAGGAGATCTGTTAAGCTACTCGTGCCATAACTTAACTGATGGCAATCATTGACTCTACAAATTTCTGTTCAAAACACCGAAAGCATACATGTAGGCTATGCTGCTAGAACTAAGTCTTGTTCACGTGTGCATACAAATTCTGAGACAAAGCCGAAAGGGTCAGACTCAGAGTTAAGCTCTCTGTGTGCAGACGGCAGTGATTAAGATCGTGAATGAGATTGTGCACTGCGCCTAACTTCAAGCGGCACCTTATTAATTTTAAATCGATTATATGGATATAATTATGCTTGGAGAGGCATAGGCGAAAAAAACAGAGAGAACCGATGGAGCTGGGATCATTTTAACGACGTTGTTTCAACTTTTGAGTTAAAGGTTTGTATGACGAGAAGTTTCTTGAAGAGTAGAGCTGATTAGTGCAAGTCAGAGAAGTGTAGACCAGAGTACTTCCTCGGCAATAGATAAGCTTATAAGAATTGAATGAATCACACCCAGTTTATATTTATCTGTACTACGGCGATGCAGAAACTACAAGGACTTTTTTCCTTGGATACATGTCATATAATGCGAAAAGTGACTATAGTTGTTCTACTGCAGTATAGGCCTATGAAATTAATATTTATATTTAAACAATCTATCTGTACGTTGGCCTATACTACGTACGTCGTAGTTATTAGAGTTATGTGTAATTTGTTATTGGCTTACATCACACAATTCAAGCAATCAATAGACGCCGACAGATTTTGACTTTTTCAGTTGACTTTTCCATATGTTTTTTAGTTTTGACTATACATGTTCAAAAACCTCTCTAAACACATCAAATAAAACAACTGCATAGCTTTTAATTTAGCGTGAGAGTCGCCGAAATATTATTAGAGTGACCTTTCCAGAGGATTTGATGCCCTTGATGACGCAGAGATAGCAGACGATCCAAGCGAGGAGCAGGACAAGAACCATCTCCCACTTCATCTCTCCTGTCTCATCGATGCCAGAACTCACATCCAACACACGATATCTGCATCAACACCAACAGCAGCATCAGCAGCAGCAGCAGCAGCAGCAGCAGCAGCAGCAGCAGCAGCAGCATCACATTAAACGACCACCGGTAGCGCATGCAGAAGTCACAATGCGGCGGAAAATTCCAATCAAACCACATGCCATTGCTTTCTATTAAAGCAATTTGTCCATACGTAGCCTATAGTAAGAACAGAACTTTTAATTACACAGTCTGAAAAGCTATTATCTCGAGTTTTTTTACATGTATCGATTAATTAATTATCGATTTAATATCGAGATTTTTATCCAGCCTTTATGTGGGCTAAGTCGTGGGGGCCACCTCATTTACAGGCGCTCACCAGTAGGATCGATCGGCAGGTAAGGTCGGGTAGAATTTGTCCCTGGTCAAGATTCACAGGTCAGGATGTCAGAGTATACAATTACCTTATCGTATCTACATGTTGAATTAAGCGGCGGGAGATATAATTGTAAAAAGGTACGGTAATCACGGGGTCGCTCAGCATTCATAAGAATGCGCATGAGTCAATTGAATCATCCATCTATAGCGTTTGGCCTGTAATCTAGGTGTACCGGTACGGTACCGGGTATTATTATACTTGCAAGTAATATTCTTCGCTTGCGCTGCTCTTATTCTTAGCCGCATCGCGCAGATCGTTCGTCGTCACATTGACGCAGTCATCCGTTGCCATGGGAGTGGTTGTCATGGAGACGTTGGTGCAGTTGTTCCCAGCGTTTTCGTCGTACATGGCGATGTCTGTGGAGTTGTAGCAGGTCAGGTTGAACCAGAGACTGCCATTCTGCGCCTCGCACGACTCCGCCTCCCGCTTCGTATAGCAGTCTACATAAATATACATAGTTATGTGTATACGCAGAAACATCATCTTTGAGTATTTATAAGTGTCAATAAAGTGAGGAAGGGTGAATGGCTAGAAAACGTAATGACAGTTAAGACGGCGTCGTTTCGAAGGGGAGACACAGGAAGTCTAGCAGAGGATGGAAGGAGGTATCCACTACAAGGACAAGCTAACAGTGGCGTAGCAAGGTTTTGGGGGCCCTTGTGCAGGGCTTTCGTGGTGGGCCCCTTCAATGCTTGAACTCCATGATTTCAAACAATAAGGCTGTGCAAAAACGACTGGCTTTTGCGATAGACTATTTGCATAAGCCTAGCTCGCACTCGAAATTAAATTTTGAAATTAATTTAGGCCCTATTTAAGTCTTTATTATTTTATCCCGTTTGGCTCTGTAAAACATTTTCTGTTTCTTCAGGCTGCCAGATTAGCCTATACTGATCAAAAAGTATCGGTAAACGTCGTTCCTCTCTTGTAGTATGAATTATAACTATCCACCGTGAAATTCTATCAAAGAGTTGGGTCATTTGACTAAAAACGAAAACAATTAATAAATTGCTATATAATGTGAATTAAGCGACTCAAGTTTGGGCTACGACACTGTAAGTCTAAAAGAAGAATTTAAAAAAGTCGGAAATGCTGAAATGTTCGCTTGGGCGAATACCTTTGGGAGAATTCCCTTGCGCAAAAATAATTGAGATGCCTTCGTTCCAGAATTCTGTTGTCAAGTATAGCCTTACTGGCATACCGCCATATAGTTTCCAAAGTGCCTCTCTGCTCGGTGTCGGTATCCAAAGACACCTCCACCTCAGCATTGATCAAACTGAATTCAATTCTGTCACCAGGCTTGATGAAGTCATCGGGGTCTTGTACAGTCTACACAGTCTGCACAATCCATCCCTGCGACACCATTTTAAATGTGGATTTGTTCATTTGAATACATTCTGAATATTCTTAAAGTAAAAATGACTGTGACTGCGGGGCCCTTTACAGCCGGTTTTTTGGACATTCTGGCTCAAACTCAAAAACAATATCGAGTGTGTACGCTGTAGATGTAGGTTTGAATACATTCTGAATATCCTTAAAGTAAAAAATTGAATCTGACCTCGGGGGCCCCTGACAGCCGGGGGCCCTTGTGCACTGCACAACCTGCACAACCTATTGCTACGCCACTGCAAGCTAACGAGACAACGAGAAGCATGCATAGAAAAGACTCAGATCTCTAAGTTTTAGATCAGACCGATATTGTGAGAGTGTAAATTATTACTGATGATCGCATCTTTAGGCTGTAAATAGATTTCTGGAGATAATAAGGAAAGAAGTGTTACAATAATACAAACTGTGACGTCTAAAAATACGCTGCAAATTCTAAAGAGACGCAAATCGAAAGAGAAACTCAACTACGTCTACAATGCGACCCCCAAGAATATATAGGCTATTAGATGATAATAATATGCTGCAAGCATTATGGCTCACATTTTGTAAAACAATAGGCCTACTATAGTATAGTACAGTCTATTATAGGCTGCGAGAAGCATTAATGTCAATTGACTCAATTCAGCTAATAACTTACGCAGCGCGTCTAACATTATACTGATCACACCAAAGAGAATACGAACGCGTTGAAAGAAGCATACGAGGAGAGTCTTAATACTTACTCGGCGTGTTCCAACTGTTTTTGCAGTCGTACCAGGGTACTTGCGCCTGCCATGAAGCGAACATGTAGTAGAAAGACCATGCGAGGATCATGTTGTAATAGATGCTCGATATGGCTGAGACCATTAACATGCCAGCTCCCACACCTACGAATAGATCAGAGTTTCATGCGTCTGATAATTTTATATCGCAGCTTAGTATAGCAAACTATGAACAAAATAATCGATTATATCAGTTTTCATTTAATATCATACATCTATTCGAAAGTTTAACGAAGTCAACATCGACTCGATGATTTCACAAATGAACATAAATGTTATATTTATATGCCTAATCTTAATAATATAGGCCATGTCTAGTCTTTATGCCAATCTTCGGGTAAATTTAATCACCAGAACTGTTTTTGGCATAACTTTATAAAGGAGAGAACTAATTTTTGTCGTTACAATTATGTTGCATCTCATGCCGGTAACACGACGTGTAGGTCTAATTGCTAATTACTATCGAGGATATGGGTGTCCGTTGTTGCGAGCGATTTTCTTCTTTTATTCTCTAGTCTGTTCATACTAAGCCTGCAACATTTTCTGTATCGTTCACAACCATCGCCACCACCAACAATAAAAGGATAATTGATTGATTGATTTCCATATCAGTGTACAAAAATCAGACGACCTTCAAATTCAAGGTCGTTTGACCATTGATTGCTTACCTTTAAAAATGGGTGAAATCGGCCAGATGTCCATCGGTCCAGCGCTGCTGTATTGACCGACGATAAGTTCAATGAAGAAGAGAGGCAGACCAACGAATATCAACATTATAAAGAATGGAATGAGGAAAGCTCCTACAGACAAAGGAACAACACAGCTTAGCATCATCATCAGCAGCATCAGCATCATCAGCATCATCACCACCACCACCACCACCACCACCACCACCACCACCACCACCACCACCACCACCACCACCACGTCTCTATTATCTAAAACGTATATCCAACATCAATTAATACCAATCAACGGTACCAATCAATAGTACCACCACCTCCACCACCACCATCACCACCACCACCTCCACCACCACCATAACCACCACCATCACCACCGTCATCGTCATCATAATAATAATAATAATAATTATTATTATTATTATTATTATTATTATTATTATTATTATTATTATTATTATTATTATTATTGTTATTATTATTATTATTACTCTAACTATTAATAGTATATATATCTATATACCTAACGCATAGCAATCTACAAGTATGGCTAAAGAGTACATCATATAAAATTTCCGTCATGATAAAAATGACAAAGATAGAAAGATGTTTGTTTTGATAAGTAGACATCTCATGCATTCGATCAGAGCGAACAATCAAACACCTCCAAAGAGCATTTGATAATCTAATCCAAATTGACCTTCGTGACCTCTTCGTCTCTAGTATCTAAAATGTTTATCCAGCACCAATGAAAAGTACCAATCAACATTACCAATCAACATTACCAATCAACAGTACCAATCAACAGAACCAATCAGCAGTACCAATCAACAGTATCAATCGACAGTACCAATCAGCTGCACCAATCAACAGTACCAATCAACAGTACCAAACAGAAGGCGATGGTCGTCCTATGATGTTTTACTCTGCAACCTCAGAAGGTTTCGATACTTACCTCCTCCATTTTGGTAGACGAGATATGGAAATCGCCAGACGTTGCCAAGACCAACGGCATATCCGAGACAGGACAGGATGAATTCCACCGGATTGCTCCATTGTTCTCTCTCCATAACCTCCGCTTCTCCTGAATTTCCTTTGTCTGCTGACCGAACGGAAACGCCATCCTCCCTTCCGCTCTCGTCTCCCACTTTCGACTCCACTGGACTCACCTGACGAAAACATTTTCACAATCACATTTGACCCTCGTTTGCCCCTGGCCTACAAGGGGCATGAAGCTCTATAAATTAACGCTTTCAACTGCTGAGTTTCAATTTTTAATTTTCATTCATCTTTCGATCTAATAAAAAATGCGATGCCAAAACAGACGAATACCTGGGTATCTAATCTATGAAATGATTCAATTTACTGTTTTCTGATCACTGGTCACGTAGGCTTGGTGTTGTGGATACGACAATTTTTAATTAATAAGCCTCTCACCCGGATAGTATTATAGCCCCTGCTTTGTTGACTGTATTGTTGGTGTACACTTCGGTATGTCTGACCAATGTTCAGATTTAAGAGTCAGATTTGTTGATTCACACCGATGCAAACATGAGAGAAATGATGAACGCCTTAGGCCTATAGTAATAGGGAAATAGGTAGAAACAAGTGGCACTTCTAAGTTCTGGCAAGTGGCAACTCTTTTGCGCTCATCCTGAGTGACTGCGGGAAAGTTGGAAAACGAGGAAGATGGAAGGATAGCCTATAAATATATTGATTGCAAAAAATTACCACATAAACCTCTGCATATAGGCCTACAATGTATATAGTATATATACACTGTGTCCGGAAAAAAGGGACCCATTTTTTAAATATGAAAATAAATAGAAAATATTCATCGATTTTTACAATTTAAACACCATTTTAATCCTGACATATTTGTCTAACATTGGTGAAAATATAAAAGTTCCAGTCACAATAATGATGTCATAATGACGTCAGTTGCATCAAAATGCATTTAGCCGGCCATTCATGCATGATTTCGCTTGTTATATTGGTTCTTGGTAAAATGGAAATCCATTTAATAGAACCAGGAGTGAAAATAAATGCAGCTTATTAATGGGATTGTGTGCTCTATTTAAAAAAGTCGTGCCTAATATCCGGGAATATTCGGAACAATAGCCTACACATTTCAACAAAATGGTGCTTCAGCTCACTGAGTTCGTCAATATGTTGAACTGTTGACTAATGAGACTCGGATTTCATTCCTCTTAATCTTTGGCCGCTAAACGACCGCCCGCTTAATCCCGCCGATAATAAGATTTGGAGACTGGTGTAGGAGAAGGTGTATGCTACAAGACAAGGATAAGAGACATTGAAGAGCTCCGTGAGCGAATTGTTAATGCCTGCTAGGGAGGATTTTGCTAAGCTGGTCATCGATGCTGCTGTTGGCTATTAGCGCGACCGTTTTGAAGCTTACGTTGAGGCCAACGGTGTACACTTTGACCACAAATTAATTCAGATATAAAATAAAATTAAACTTACATTTATTTTTGATAAATTACATCATAAAAATATTGAAATTTTTGATGATTTTGCGCATTTATCACTGAAATTTGACTTTTTGTGTAAATGACGTCATAATGACGTCATTATTTGGACTGGAACTTTTATATTTTCACAATTGTTAGAGAAATATGTTAGGATAAAAACGATCTTTGAATTGTGAAAATCGATTAATATTTACTATTCATTTTCATATTTACAAAATGGGTCCCTTTTTTCCGGACACATATCGTGCAAGATTAGTTTGGTCACAGACTGGTCGATTTTATGGATTAATTGACAGAGGCAAAGTTTGCATTACGATTTAATGTGGCTTCATTGTTAGTTCGTGAAAAATTAATGTCCCACTATTCAGGTCATGTCAACATGTTATGAATGTATGAATCCTTCCTATTAACAGGTCGTTCGCTTCGTTACGCTTGAAACGAGCTCTGAGTGGTGGCTTTACCAAAAATAGAGAATTAATGGACGTTGCGTTTAAATCGCTATAGCATCTGCGGTGATTCAAGAGTCATGATGCAGGAATATGCTCGGTCCACATTCAAATGCTGAATGCCTGTTGCCTAAACGCAGTTTTTTTATCGTAGCTTTGACTGAACTAACATGTGATCTATAGCAACTGCTTTAGTCTATAATTATAATAGGCCTATGTGTTGCATAATAAACACTGCACAATGTTTAAAAATTCATTATGAATATACGTAGGCCTACTATAATACACTACGGTATCATAGTTTCTGTGCTTTCACGATGAAAGCACAGAAATATGAATATGCGAAATGATGAAAGTTTCATCATTTCTCATATTTCCCTAATGTCTCTACAAAACGCCCACTTTAGTTTTCCTTTATTTATTACCCTGCTTTTCATGTTCTTCCACGTCGATTTTTGCGCTCAAGCTATCTTTAATAAGGTTTTAAAATATTTACTACCTCGTCTGATCTCATTATCCGATCTAGCTTAATAGCTTCAGTCTCGTTAAAAAGGCTTAATTAAAAGAGTCAATCGATTTAATGCTATAATAGCAATTAATATAGGCTCTCATAAAGTCATTGAATTCAATCTATTTTGTAAGTTCTCCTAAGTCGTTAATTGCGTCGCATTGATAGACAAGCTTATCACAATAATTGTAATGCGATGGCTAAAGATATAGAGCCTTATAGTCTAATAGGCCTATGAGGCACTGTCACAGTGGCCTATTGGTTAAAGCGCTGGGTTTGGAGAACTCGGGTTCAAGTCTCTCTCGACGGTGGCTGTGGCTGTAGCTACTTTCAGCAAGTTTCTTCGCATCTCGAATTCAGATTTAGGTCTGATCCTGACCTTACGCGCTTAGGAAATGCAAATTAGTCTATCAACAAGATTCAACAGCAACAACAACATCGGTTTTTTGGCCCGTCCACATGGAATGGGCTCCCGCTTGCGCTACGCTCACTACCTCGGAATAATTTGCCTGCCTTCTACCATGGAGTTACTTAAGACCTATCTTTTTAGCCGTGGCTGGGCTAGGAGCACCTCTGAGTATACTTCTTGAAGAGGCGCTATATAAGTTTTCGGAATGAATGAACAAACCAAAACAGCAACATTTAACATTATCAAAGCAAATTATTAGTCAATTCTAAGAGATTAGATCTATTCGATGTGACTGGTATAGACTTTCAGACAGTCCAAGATGGATAAGCTGACACTGATTATAATTCATCCTATAGGTCGAGAAGGAACATTAAAAAATTGACTCGGCCACCGGACGGCGTTCACCCTTATGCCTGCGATGACGATGATGATGATGATGATGATGATGATGATGATGATGATGATGACGATGATGATGATGATGATGATGATGATGATGATGATGATGATCATGATGATGATGATGATGATAATAATAATAATAATAGGCCTAATAATAATAATGATTTTGAGCGCTTATTGCTGCAAACTGACAAGTAGGCCTACGCAGTAAGATTAGACACCTGCACGACCTACAGAGTATACACAGGATAATAACATGTCTGAGTTGTCTGACAGAAGTTGAATGTAATAGTATGGCAGTCAGCAAGGCGCTCATTTGTTCTACTGCTCATTTTGCAAGTCACTCGAATTGAATAGAGGGCTGTGTCAACCCCCTATATATGGAAGGATCAGGGTATTACATGCAAAGTAGGCTAAGTCGAACAAGCTAAAAGACCATATTATGCAGATCTGCGAACTTGGGTTTGAAGAACTGAAAAATCTTTAAAACCGAATGAATAGTTTCCTTGATCAGGCCTATGTATTTCTAGTTATTGTCTTGACTGGCCAGCATTCATTTCTTTTCATCGCGGGTACAAAATAGATTAATTTAAACGAAGCTAAGCTCCGCTCGTGTAAAACATTTACTGCTTTGTATTTGTTTTCGCGCTCTTGACGTGTCGCAAGCGCTATACCGCGAGAGCATAAAAAACAGCTTCGGCATTTAATTTGCTTTGCTTTACTATGTAGTAGTCTACGTAGCAACATAATATATGCCTATAAATGCTCCTGATGCACCTAATGCGCATGCGTTTAAGGCTTTTATGATAACTACTAATTATATGTTTAAAGTTGCAATTCATTACGAGTAGTCAAGTTGCTTTTCACTTACGGAGGCTGAAGATATAGATGCCATCGTCTATGAGAACTATACAAGTCTTTGTCGAAAATCGCAACAATTATGACTACAATTAAACATGAGCCGGCCACCAAATAAGAATTAAGCTCTTAGAGGATGATGATGACTGTTGACAGAGGAATAAAGTGACGAATTGTTAGGCAGAAATCTGTATCAGCTACATGTATAGATGGACCATTCTCTGTCGGAAACTTAGTTGCTTCAATGGCCAATGTATTCAAGAGTAGCCTATTGTACTAAAGAGTAAATATTTGAAATAGGTCGCGGAACGACTTATTTTCAGACTAAACGCACTTTCAAAGTCTCGGGTCACCAGTGAGTATACATACTTCAATTTATTAGAAGTATGGCCTGTTTATTTATGACACCCAAAATCACACACACATGACTGCGTGTTAATATTGAAATAGGGGTTATTTCAATAGGTAGGCCTACATTCAATATAGATTGCAATACGTTAATAATAAATTTGTTGAGATACAGGTCATATATTATCAGCCTATATGTTTATATTGATTAATAATGATATGGTATGATAACTTGCACTTATTCCACTGTTCTGCCATAATAATAAGTGACCGGGGAGCGTCCAAAATCTTATTTGGATGCTACATGTTTTTGTACTTGGATTGGCAGCCTGCAATTTCGCACACAAAGCAGGGATGCTGGAAGCGGACGCGCTGGGTGTTATCAGAGAGCACGGTTTAGTCGTATTTCAGATTGTTCCAAACTGTTACTTAGGCATAGGCGTACGAGAGATTTCAGCAGTGGGGGGGTCAAAGATTTTACTTCTGCCCGAAAAATAAATATCGTGGTGGGAAATATTATTTTTTTCCAAATAAAAAAGTTGAAATATGTCGTGAAAAATAATTTTTCCCCGCATTTTCCCGGGCCTGCTTGCCAGAAAAAACAGACTTTCCCGAAATTTGGGGGCATTTGCCCCTCTGTCCCCCCGCCTCGTACGCCTATGTACTTAGGCATATTTCAGATAGTTCCAAACTGTTACATAGGCATATTTCGGAGTGTTCCAAACTGCTACTTAGGCATAGGCTATATAGAGCCTAGGTCTACTAGTTTAGCCAATAATTATTCATTTCATCAAATTCTTGGACTGTTTATACATAGGCCTATGTAGCTCACGAAATAAAACTTTAATACGATAAAATTAGGCTATAATATAGCCTAAATATTATTTACGGTTGCACTTGTAGCACGTTAAAATGGATATTAGACCTAGCTGAATATGGCGCAGTAGGCTATATCGCTCCTCTGTGTCTAGTATTTATATATTGTATATAGGCTAATATATAATTATATATACATGTATAATGATGGCTTTCATAATTTGTTGTCACAGCAGAGAGTCCAGAGACCGATAAATAGCAAGGTAGATTCTAGGTCTAATTCTTGCGGAAAGTGTGACTGGACGGTCACGGACAGTGTCCATGTGCGCGCACTTGTCTTCAAATCTGAACGTTCCCGTCACTTATTATTTATTAGGGCAGAACAGCCTGATAAGGTAAGGGGCGTCGAGGCACTTCTTTCTCTAGACTTTATGCGCTGACATAGACCCGATAGGCCTATTACGAATCCTCAGTAGGCCTACACTCGTATACAAGCTGAGGATAATTTTAAATATCCTGATAACCTCAAACAATGTTACAATGTTTTTGGTCACTGCCATAATTTGGACTAGGCCTACTTTAGACTAGGCCTACTTTTGCGGACAACCCTTTTACGCAACGCAACGCTCGTGAATAAGCTGTGCCCAGCGCTTGGCTTTCGAGTAGCGCTTTAGAATTTTGGAGGTTACGATTTATGACTACGATTACGATCACGATTGTCTATGTCAGTGCTGTCCAACCTTTTTGACACCACGGGCCGCAGAAGCAATAATGCTGAAGCCGAGGGCCGCAACAGTAAACTCAAAGCAGCGGATTAGATTTCTGATAATAATTAACTCCAATGTAGGCCTAGAACAGTGTTTCTTAACCGGTGTCATTCTTATGTTAGATCAGTCAGTAGCCTTATAAAATAGAAACTCCGTATCAGAGTAGGCCTAGGTCTGAATTTACTTATGGTCTGATCATTTCATTTATTCTTCCAGCGTAGGCCAAAACTCAGGGCGTGTGCGCTGACCCGGGTGACCCCGCATGGCGAGAGGTCAACTATAGGACAGAGAAGTGGTCCGAAATATCATCAATTGCTTACGGCTGCACAGAAAGTAGAATGCAGAATCATAAATAACATCAAGAGATGAATAGCCTTAATATTTGTAAGCATAGACCTACTGTTAAAACAAAATTAAGTAGCAGTTTTAAGATGTAAGCTTATCCTATAATGTAGGCCCTAATTCAATTTATTTCCTGAACTAACCACATAGAGTCTTAGGCCCTACAATACATCTAGATATTCTTATAGAGTTATACTATCCTATAGACTAGGCCCTACATAATTAAATGTTTAAGCAACATATGAATCGGTCTAGAATACAACAAAGTGCCGCTCTAATATCTTGGATAAATAAATGGCAAACTAAAGGTCATAGCCTATAAGACGTATGTTATATGTCTTAATTATTATGCGTTAGGCCTATATGTTTAATATATAGCCTAATAACTGATTTACAGATGTGTTATTATATTGTCGTCGTCGTCATCATGAAACTCTGGATTCACCGTTCCATTCCACCCGTATGGAGGCGGAACAAAGGAAGCCGTGGAAGCCAGAGCAGGACCTGTGCTGTCGTCATAGTTCACGTGTTGTGTCGTCTGCTCTCCTTCCATTTCTCCGTTTCCTTTCTTTCCACCTGCTCTTCGTCGTGTCGTCGTCGTCGTGAAGTCCATTTCCACCTGCATATTCGTCGGTGGTCGTCCCTCCATCATCCTCTCGTGCCGTGGCTTCCAGTCGTCCGTCGCCTGCGTTAACTTCAACAGCCTCTGCATAAGAATACAGTGCAGGAAATTATTGACAGATTTTAGGCTATGTTTTAGTAGACGGAAACCGGCCCTCTATTAACTTCACATTTATAAAGCGCTACTCTATTAAACTAAGCACGATTGCTGCGTCGCATAAGAAGGGTTGTCCAGAGCTTGATGTACAGTAAAGTTATGAATCGGCTTGCCATGGAGTCGTGAAGGAGGCAATTGTAGAGCAGATATGAGACTAACCGTTTAACCATAGGCGCGATTCACTCACATTAAAGTACAGCTTAAATAGGCCCTACTTATAAGGTTTTTAAATTTTATCTTTCTATTCTGGGAAATTTATACTTCGGGTTTCGTTTAATTTTTAATGCCTGGAATCAATTGGTTTCTTACCCTTCCGAAATTTAATCCATAGTAATCTGGATTCAGGAATGATTTCCAGGTGACATAGACGGCAAAGATGGGAATCATGACGATGGGAGCGATTGCCATGAGCCAGCCGAGCGCCTGACTCCAGTCGGGATAGACGTAATCACCAATGGACATCGGTTTGAAGTCGATCATTGTGAAGACTAGAATACCCTGCAGATAATCAAACGGATTACACAACAGAGCAAGGGCGGATACAGAAATTTTTGACGGAGGGGGGGGCCAAAAATTCTTGGTCTTGGGTCCGGGAAAAAATTTAGGCCTTGGGAAAATTTTTCTTTCTCGTATCCGCCAAAAAAGTTGATGACCTTTTTTTTTTTTTAGTCATCCAGCCAAATTTTCGGGAAAATAATACCATTTTGTCCGCCAAAAAAGTTGATGACCTTTTTTTTTAGAATGCATGGGTATTTCTTAATAGGGGGGAGCCAAATTGTACAATATGTACATTGTTCCACAGCATGTTCAATCCAAATGGGGGGGGGCCACGATACATGGGAATTCTAAATGGTGGGGCCATGGCCGGATAAGCCCCCTCTAGATCCGCCCCGGCAACAGAGATCGCTAAATAAGCCTACCTAGATTAACCAAGTAATCATACGTAAGTGAGTGGGAGAAACTATATGAAGCCATGATTTCCATCTTGCTTTCTGACCGGTCTCACCATGGAATGGACATTTAAAATTTTACATGCACGCTTTCAGTAATTAGACTTTTAATATAGTCTAATTATTATTTGCGCTGCGTAAGTTCTCAGATAACGGTATATAGCAGATGCACCATTGTACATAGTAAGCCAAGCAGCATCTTCCTGTTATATATTTTATTGCTCGTGATTCTTCTAAGGCGCAGTGGTAACCTATAGAGTTGCCTACACGAGGCAGCTTGAATAAAAGCATAACGGAGACTTTCATCTGACTCTACCCCACTTCTCTATTTCAAGATTGTCAAAAACTAAAAACAATTCGTCCTATTACATTAACGTGGTCGTGCTTTTGCAATAGCCGTATAAATTTTGAGATATTCTATAGACGCGTCTTTTTATAGAAGGGTGTTACCGTCGTGCGTCACCTCCACCCGTTACCTTCGTTTGTTACCATAATCCGTAGCTTTCATTCGTTACCTTCATTCGTTACCTTCATGTATTGCCCTCATCCGTTACATTCATTCGCTATACATCGAAAGGCAGCATAGACTTACGATGAGTAGCGAGGGTGAGATGAACTTCCAGCAGAACCGCCAATGTCTGTGGACACGAAATCCGACCATATGTTCCAGATCATCAATCAAACGATTGGCGCCTGGAAAAAATCCGGCAAAACAACTTTTCACGTAAATATCAAGTTTAGCAACAACTGCTTAAAAATCTAATACTTCTTGTCTTCAGGACACTCGATCGATCACTACATAAACAGCTTAAATATAATGCTAATCAACCGAATCAGAAAATGTAAAGAATTCATTGAACGATAAGTGCAGATAAGTATTCATTCATTCATTCATTCATTCATTCATTCATTCATTCATTCATTCATTCATTCATTCATTCATTCATTCATCTATAGCGCCCTTTTGACATATTTACTCAGAACCGCTCCCAGTCCAGTCACGCAAAAGAAAAAGAAGTTTGAGATTAATGAAAAAAGTTTGATTTGTGAAATTAATAAAAATGCAGCTTTGAAGGGAGGTCATTATTTTCAGAAGGACAGTGATGCAACGAAGAAAACTCGGCGTTGTCTCATAGCTAAGCGAGCCCGTGAAACGATAGGAGCTGCACCTTCGTAGCAGAGTATAATTATGAATGCCATCAAATGGAAGAAATACTGAGCGATAACATTTCTGTGTTCGTCTATCTACTGAGGAAATGTACAGCGTCTAGGCGATCTGCATGGTCAGCTGCAATTGGTCATTTCATACAACTTTGAAAAGGCTTCGATCATCAAAATGCTTATTTTGATTATGACGAAGAAGACGAGAGAGACTGACCGTAGATCCACGGAAAGACGATTGATTCGACGAATGCAATCAATACCAACGACCATATATCCGTATAGTAAGTCATCAGTTCGACCCAGTACAAACCAGCCTACAACATCATAGACCTGCAGTTGAAAGCAATACAGGAGTAGGCCCTATACCGCCGGTAGATCCATATATCACAGAACGCACGATAATGTATGGTGTAACCTATAGATCTAATTGTATGCATGTGGAGCAGTGCAGTTCCGTTAAAGATGGAACCGTTAGTGGAAAACAGTTTCGGACTATACTTTCCAACAGGTAACCGTTACAATCCAGCAGTTACATGTGATGCCTGTCCAGCTAAACTGCATCATTTTGAATATCGGGAAAAATATCTACCAATACCCAGTTGAACGCATTCTGCTCTGAACGGTTACTAATCTCATCAAGGGATATGAACGGTGACTTCGACGAGACTCTACGATAAGCTGAACTGTGTCAGCTTCTGCTCGACAATACAAAAATTAATCAGTTGCAGTGCCATGATTATATTAACGCATAGAGCGGTATGTTTAATACAGCTTGATTAAGCGTCAAACCGAGCATCGCAACTATAATTGGAAGCGACAACCACCGCAACTGATTTGCAACCTGGGCCTATTAACTGCAGATGACTGAGATAAAATCGTGTCGTGCTTCGGGCTTAACGACACTTTGTTTTTCATTTCGAAGACGATTAGTGTCGGAGGCATAGTACAACCTCTCACTCCACGTTTATATTGCGACTGAGCCACTAGCACTGTCCCGCATTAAAGATCCGAGAAATTAATCTCTGATAAACCGACCGACCGGGAATCGAACCCGGACCGCCGGCGTGGCGAGCGGGCAACCAACCCACTCGGCCACTCAGGATCTCGTGTCGAGAGCATAGATTGCTGATATTAATTATACCTGGGTGCACATTGTTAGTCCCAGCAGAAACATAGAGGCGCAGATGATCGCCGCAACCACTGGTTTCCATCGTCTGAGTTTTGGAAACGCATCGATGACTGCCGTCAGACACGTCTCAATCGTTGCAAACTGTAAAGAAACGACGACAGCAAGACAAACTTATGAGAGTTCGACCCAATATAAACCCGCCTGCAGCACCACAGCTACGTTGAAAGCAGTAGGCCAACCGGCATATCAAACACGCGCACACGCACGCACACACACATCGCTACGCAGTGACTTGAGGTAGATTCGGTTACAAAGCACAGAACACACCGCTATACCACCGTGTCCCACTCTGTCATCTAAGAACACACCTACTAATATTATTGTTGTCGGCGGCATTCTTTTGTTTCATCTCTTACCTGACTGTCAATGGCTAAAGTGATGAGCATCAGAAAGAAAAGTGTGGCCCATAGTTGAGTAGGATACAGATAAGTCACCACTTCCGGGTAAACCACAAACGCCAGTCCAGATCCTGGAAAAGAAAACATCTTTCTCTGTTGACAGGAGACAACAGCCAATGGTCAAGAATGAACAATGTCTGGACATGTCGTAAGATTAAGAAATAATTTATAATAAGGAAAGGCTATTAAATTGCGCAGCACAGAAACGTTGCTGTTTTATTTTTTTGGGCTATAGAAATGGATGGGTATTATAACTTCTAAATCCCCCGTCATTATAGTAGATGCCCGTTTCTAGATATCCGGAATAAGGAATTGGCGGGTCAAGGTATTTGCTGAAAGGAGATTTGGGAGCGGGAATTTGTTTGGCAATAGTATGAGCGATGTCTGAGAAGAGATTAGGCCTATTAAAGGTAGGCCTATTAACCATAAATTTAGAGTCATCACTTCCTATTCTATTGATTTTAAGTGCTTCAATTTTATCATGTTGTTCGTCCGATTTAATTATATTTCGAATTAGGGTCCAATTTTTTTTAAATTGTTACTATGCTTGGTAAATTCAACAGCATAATAATGCTTTTCAGTCTTCGTTCTAATTGTTTTAAATCTATTCCTGTATGAAACAAACTTATTTTTATTGGCAATGGTAGGGACCTTTACATATTTTAAGTGACCTTCATTGCATCCCCTTACGATGCTCAATCCTAAAGCGCTGATTTTAGCGGATATCTTCAGCTTGTCACAATGCCTGAATTGAGCGAAGTGTAGCAGAGAACATCTGCTGTGTATGACCTGACGTGATGACTTTGTCGACTGTCGTTCCGAGTGATTTAGCGAGATACCCAAGGGTGGTGAAGATTGCAAATCCGGCGAATATACTCGTGAAGCCATCAGCAAGGACGACTATGAGCGTATCCCTGCAAATAATGAACCATAACTGAAGATCTTCAAAGTCAACTGAACAAGACCAATTCAACAACATAATTTTTGAGATTATTCAATTTTTTACTCACTTGCATAGGCCTACGGACCATGAGCGCAAAGATCATTTGTAAAATACAATAATATTGTATGCCTATAATTCTGTCTGTGCGCAATAGACGAAGATGAGCGGTTGAGATGTTTGAGAATCCGCTCGTTTTGATTTCCAATTAGATCTAATCTGATTTCTTTCGCTTAAAAAAATAAGACTAGAGTTTACAGAACAAAGCTTCTCATCTCCAAATGTTCTACAATAATCTCCTGATGTGTCAATGATAGTCAAAGCCACCTAGCATTTATTCATTAGGCCTGCCAATAGGCTAATTAGCAGACAATCCCGTTTTCAAAATCCGACAATTATCTTTGATTAGAGCAGACAAAGCGGACGTAGAATGGAGTGAAAACTGACCGATAGATATTGTTGTGGAAGCGATTGTAGCTGGCGAAGGTCATCAGTCCACCTATACTAACACTCAGAGAGAAGAAGACTTGACCAGCGGCAGCAACCCACACCTAAAGAATACGATGACCACCAAAAAATTACCAAATAGACACACGCATCAACCGTATAGTCCTGCTGTCATCAACATCCACGACCACGACCACCACCAACACCACCACCAACATCGCCACTACAACCAGCACCAATACCACCACCACCACCACCACCACCACCACCACCACCACCACCACCACCACCACCACCACCACCAGCATCACGACCACGGCCACTATGTACCACTATCACTGTCATCACCATCATCTTCACCACCACCACCGCCACAACTACCACTACCAACCACCAACCACCACTACCACTACCATCATCATTGTCGTTGAAGTAGTCATCATAACATGAGTGGCAACGACAAAAACGGTTGACAGGCGTCATTGACTATTTTGGGTCACAAAAGCGTTGACTCGATTAGTCTACCTGCGCGTTGCCGAGAAGTTCCCACTTAGGAACGAGGTAATAATAGACGCCCTCCGCTGCTCCATCCAATGTGGCTCCTCTGATCAGAAGAATTATCAGGACGAAGTAGGGAAACGTTGCCGTAAAGTACACCACCTACATGTATATTCACAGACAGAAGACCTGTTAAGCAATTCATGCCATAACTTAATTGATGGCAATCATTGACTCTACAAATTTCTGTTCAAAACACAGAAAGCATAAGTTGTGAGAACTAAGTCTTGTTCACGAGTGCGTACAAACTCTGAGACAAATTCGAGCGGGTCAGATTCAGAGTTAAGCTCTTTGTGTGCACACGGCATTGAATAAGCTTGTGAATGAGTAGTCATCATAAGACTGCTCTTAACTTCAAATGGCGCTTTATAAATTTTAAATCGATTATAGGCCTATGGATATAATTATGCTTGTAGAGGTACAGATGGAAAAAAACAGAGAACCGATGGAGCTGGGATTATTTTAATGACGTTGTTTCAACTTTTGAGTTAACGGTCTGTATGATGAGTCGGTTTTTGAAGAGTAGAGCTGATTAGTGCAAGTCAGAGAAGTGTAGACCAGAGTGCTTCCTCAGCAATAGATATAAGAATTAAATTAATCACACACAGTTCCTAGGCTATATCTGCACTACGGCAATGCAGAAACTACAAGTCATATAATGCGAAAAAGTGACTACAAATGTGCTACTACAGTATATGAAATTAATATTTCTATTTAAATAATTGATCCATACGTAGGCATACTACTTATATAGTTATTAGAGTTACGTGTAATTTAATTATAGGCTTACAGCACACAATTCAAGCAATCAATAGACTCCGACAAATTTTGACTTTTTCAGTTGACTTTTTCATAAATTATGTTTAATAGTTTTGACTAGACATGTTCAAAAACCTTTCTAAACATCCAGTAAAACAACTGCATAGCTTTTAATTTAGCGTGAGAGTCGCCGGAATATTATTATTATTCCAGTGACCTTTCCAGACGATCTGATGCCCTTGATGATGCAGAGATAGCAGACGATCCAAGCGAGGAGTAGGACAAGAACCATCTCCCACTTCATCTCTCCTGTCTCATCAATGCCAGAACTCTTACCCAACACACGATATCTGCAGCAACACCAACAGCATCAGCATCAGCATGAACAGAAGCATAAATTTAAGCGCCCACTAATAGGCTACAGATTCCACATTTCGGCGGCAAAGGCCAATCAAACCACATGCTATTTCTTTCTATTAACTTAAAGCAATTTGTCCGTATACGCAGTTAAGAACGGAACCTTACTTTAATTACACAGTTGCAGACTGGTCCGCGTAGTCTAATCTGAAAAGCTATCTCGAGTTTTTTGTATCGATTATCGATTTAATCTCGAGATTTTTCTTCAGCCTTTAAGTAAGCTATAAGTCGTGGGAGGCTGGGAGCCACCTCATTTACAGGCGTTCAGCATATATATTCGATAGGCAGGTAAGGTGGGGGTAGATTCTGTCCCGGGTCAAGATTCATAGCCTCATAGGTCAGGATGTCAGAGTACATAAATGTGGTGACTATAATAGTCTATACTCTATAGAATTAAACGACGGGAGATAAAAGTTTAATATCTTATCTGACAATTTATAAAGCGCTTCTTGCAGCAAGAGCCTTTCAGAAGCGCTCCCAGTGCGTTCATCTCCGAGAAAAAAGGCAAGTTTTTAGACGAGAGAAAGATGAGGATACATTACCAGAGAGGATGGCAGAACGAACTGATGGGGGAAGCCCATTCCATAGGGAGGACCAATGCAGACAAATGATCTGGGTTGCGCCATGGCGGTCCTGACTCGCGGGACAAAGAGGTCAAGCCGATCAGAGGACCTAAAAGGACGCAGCGAAGTGGCAGAAAGGGGGCGAAGTATCTGATCACACAGATATTTCGGAGCAAGACCCATTTGAGACTTGATGACCAAAATTAGGACCTTAAATTGTATACGGGTCGATAATGGAAGCCAGTGAAGTTGTTCAGTCATGAATGAAGAAATGTGGGAGAATCGAGGAAGGCGGGCAATGAGCCTAGCGGCAGCATTGAGTACAGATTGCAGAGGAGCTAGGCGAACCTTGGGTAGACCAATAAGGACAGAATTACAATAGTCAATCCGAGAACATACAAAAGCATGAACAATTGAGGTAAAGATTGAAGATGTGACAGATTTGCGAATAGCCCTGAGACGCCTTAGCTGGAAGTAGGAAGAGCGAGTAAGATTGACAATGTGCTCAGTGAAGGTAAGAGAACTATCTAGGGTGACACCTAGGTCACGAACACTGGAGGAGAAGTTGAAGTGAGGAAAAGTTTGAGAGAGCAGTGTGTAGTCAAGTTTTTGAAGCTGTTGAGGAGTGCCAAACCAAATCAACTGGGTTTTGGAAGAGTTCAAAGAAAGACGATTAGATGACATCCACATCTTGTGATAGAGCATCAATTCGACTTGCAAGAAGGAGTTGAGGAGAAGAGGGTCCATGGACATAAGCTTGGACATCATCAGCGAAAAGGTGGCCAGTTGCAGAGTGGCCAGGGAAAAGAGAGGTAATGCCAGCCGTGTAAAGGATGAAAAGTAATATACTTGCAAGTAATATTCTTCGCTGGCGCTGCTCTTATTCTCAGCCGCATCGCGCAAAGCGTTCGTCGTTACATTGACGCAGTCATCCGTTGCCATGGGAGTGGTTGTCATGGAGACGTTGGTGCAGTTGTCCCCAGCGTATTTGTCGTACATGGCGATGTACAGTCCCGTCTTCACCAATAGAACCTTTCGCGGGGAAATGGCGAGCGATTAACTAGATTTTTTCGGGAAATTGTCGAGATATTTATCCCAAAATGTCGAAGGATTAGAGCAAAAATCGAGCAAAAATCGGGGCCTCCTAATGATATAGGCGTGGCTTACATGCCTCATGGGGACGAGTCGTTAAGGATTAAAGTTATCATTAGCGTCTGAGGTCCCCTCATTAGTCACGCTGCCTAAACTACCCTCCTCCTCTGAGGTACGCTTACTGTACTTGTGCGTGAAGATGCACAATTGAACATGTACACATGACCCTGCCTTGCATACATGTGCAATGCACAGGTGTATGTGTCAAGATATTGGAAGACACTTCGCAGACAGTCCGGAAGAGATATTAACGCACATGCACTAAATTACTGATTTGAAAGTGTTTCTATGTAGGCCTATGTATGTAGGCCTATGTATGTAGGCCTATGTAAGTAGGCCTATGTATGTAGGCCTATGTATGTAGGCCTATGTAGGCCTATGCATGCAGGTCTATGTATGTAGGTCTATGTATGTAGGCCTATGTATGTAGGCCTGTGTATGTAGGCCTATGTATGTAGGCCTATGTATGTAGGCCTATGTATGTAGGCCTATGTATGTAGGCCTATGTATGTAGGCCTATGTATGTAGGCCTATTTATGTAGGCCGATGTATGCAGGCCTATGTATGTAGGCCTATGTATGTAGGCCTATGCATGTAGGTCTATGCATGTAGGCCTATGCATGTAGGCCTAAGCATGTAGGCCTATGCATGTAGGCCCATGCATGTAAGCCTATGTATGTAGGCCTATGTATGTAGGCCTATGTATATAGGCCTATGTATGTAAACCTATGTATGTAGGCCTATGTATTTAGGCCTATGTATGTAGGCCTATGTATGTAGGCCTATGTATGTAGGCCTATGTATGTAGACCTATGTATGTAGGCTTATGTATGTAGGCCTATGTATGTAGGCTCTATATATAGGCCTATGTATGTAGGCCTATGCATGTAGGCCTATGCATGTAGGCCTATGTATGTAGGCCTATGTATGTAGGCCTATGTATGTAGGCCTATGTATGTAGCCCTAAGCATGCAGGCCTATGTATGTATGCCTTTGCATGTAGGCCCATGCATGTAGGCCTATGTATGCAGGCCTATGCATGTAGGCCTATGTATGCAGGCCTATGTATGTAGGCCTATGTATGTAAGCCTATGTATGTAGACCTATGTATGTAGGCCTATGTATGCAGGCCTATGTATGCAGGCCTATGTATGTAGGCCTATGTATGTAGGCCCGTTGTATGTAGGCCTATGTATGTAGGCCTATGTATGTAGGCCTATTTATGTAGGCCTATGTATGTAGGCCTATGTATGTATGTATGTATGTATGTATGTATGTATGTATGTATGTATGTATGTATGTATGTATGTATGTATGTATGTATGTATGTATGTATGTATTTATGTATGTATGATTGTAGTGTGTATGCATGTACACTCTAGGTGGGATAATTAGCTTTTATGCCAGTGTTTAATCTAGTTTCCTCCTCTTGGAATCAAGGTTTATCTTGAGTCAATCAGTCAAACGAGCGTCCAGAAGCATGAGTAGGAGGGTACGAGAAAGGGAGGAAGAATGAGGGAGGGAAGGGAATGTGTGAAAATGCCCCCCCCCCCTCCCGAAGACCCTTACGCGGAATTCCACACGGCATCTCTAATGACAGATCATTATCGGAGCCCCAGGACGCCGGGAAAGTCATGGGGCATTTCACAATGATTACCCCAATAAACGGAGGGACGCTGATGATTGATATGAAAGGCACATTAAGGCATTAGGACAAAGGCAAAGGCGCAGAGATACAAATGAACATATATAAAGCAGGAGCAAGGGTCAGTTGAAGAATTCATACTCGCAGCGGAAAGGAGATGGATATATATATATATAGTCTATACATATACATGTGTATACATGCGGACCCCAAAAATTACATAGGATTTTCATAAGATTTTATTCGTATTTCAATACCAAAAATGTAAAAACAGACTGACAGACAGACGGATAGAAAGACGGACAGATATGGAGACATACAGACAAACAGACAGACAGACTGACTGACAGACGGACAGACAGACAGAGAAAGAGAGAGACACAGAGAAAGACAGAGAGAAACATAGAGAGAGAGAGGGAGAGAATGAAAAAGAGACAGACAGACAGAGAGAGCCAGACAGACAGACAGACAGGGAGACAGAAGACTGATATATACAGACGGACGGACGGACAGGCAGACAGACGGACGGACAGACAGAGATAGACAGACAGGCAGACAGAAGATTGACGGACGGACGGACGGGCAGACAAGCACATTGACAGGTAGGCAGACAAACAGACAGACAGACTGTCGGACAGACCGACGGACAGATAGACAGACAGAAGACTGACAGACAGACAGGTAGAGAGACAGACTGACCGGCGGACAGCAAACAGACAAAAGACTGACAGACGGACGGACGGACAGGCAGACAAGCAGACAGACAGGTAGGCAGAGAGGCAGATGGACAGACAGGCAGGCAGACAGGCAGACAGACAGGCGGACAGACTGACACACGGACGAGCAAGTCTACAGATAGGCAGGCAGAGAGGCAGACAGACGGATAAACAGACAAGCAGGCGGACAGACAGGCGGACAGACAGACAGGGTAAGATAGACAGACCCTAACCCATACTTTGATCCCAACCCTTATGTTCACAAATCACAACGACAGTAGGATAGGCCTAGACTCATATAAACTTCAATTTCCGTGCTCAATGTGTTACTTATTTGCAAACAGTGGCGGCGCCAGAATTTTTTGGAGGGAAGGCTGAATCCGCGTGAAAGAAATTTACTATTTTCATTCGCCAAAATTTCTGACGACCACATTTTTCAGTCATTTGGTCGAAATCTCATGGAAATTTCACATTTAATAGGAGGGTTTTAACATGGAAATATTTTATTTTTCATGTAAAAACGGATTGCGATTTTTTTGGGGGGGCTTAGACCCCTAGCCCTTCTGGCACCCCTACTGCTTGCAGACATTTGCATATTTTGTAGTAGGGCATAGATTCCACCTCAAGCCGCCTAGTATGGCCCTTGGGCAAGTCCTTCACTCGCAATTGTTCAGGGCATGCCTCAGCCTGAAACTCCAATTCAGTGCCCGCGCTGTAGTTGGGAGTGCTTCTGAGTAGTAATCTTGAAAAGACGCTATGAAAAGTACACATCGCAACCATTTACCAATAGTAATCGTTGGGACTTGATTTTCATCATCGATATCGTGTTTACATATTCAAATATTAATAAAATACAGTGGGGTCCAGCTGGACCCCAGGTTAGCTGTAACGTACGTTTTTACACGTTAGCTGTTGAGGGTTAATGAGTATTTGAAATTAATCTTATATACCCATCTGGCGTGGCCCTGAAACCAGCGTTGCGAGAGCTTGTGAGCCGGGCCCGAAATTTCGGCTTTCAGGGCTGACCCCTTCGTACAGGCGACGGGTATCGGCCTTTTATGTTTATGAATTGCCAGTGAAGTTGATCAGCCATGAATATAGAAAGAGATGTGAGAGAGTCGAAGTCTGTTGTTATCCTCATCCGTCTCATCATCTTTTTGTGGTCGTACTCCTCGACGTCGTCGTCGTCATCTTCATCATCAGCAGCAGCAGCAGCAGCATCACTGTCGTCGTCGTTTTAATCATCGTCGTCCTCAAAATCACATCATCATCAAAAACTCACCGCCAGTGCCCCTGCCCCTGCTGCTGCTGTTGCTACTCCTCATCCTCCTACCACCACCACCCCCCACCACCACCACCACTATTACTACTGCTACTGCTACTGCCACTACCACCACCACCATTGTTTGGCGCGGTGGTGTAGTGTAGTGGTGGCGTTGTTGCCTTGGAGCCATGTCTGGCCATGAATCATTTTACTTGATCTTAAGCCGCAAAAGACATAATAAAATTATTATACTTCAACATTAGACTGGAATACTAAAAGACATGTTGATATTGTAAAAATAGAAGTAATGGATTAATAATAGACTAATGTTGATTCGTTGAATAGGCCTACAACACGCTTTGTCCCATGCATTTTGTCATCCTTGTGTAAGGTTGGGCCCCCACAATTTTACTGAACAGGGCCCCC